>VTFQ01000015.1:28228934-28371072 GCA_036281575.1 Ancherythroculter nigrocauda
TTCCTGCATTTTTGGGCTAAAATAACCCACAATTCCTTGCGGTATGGAAGATGATGTGTTCGTGAAGGTTTTTTTTCTATAAAAAATAAATAAAATGTAATTATTGCAATAAATGTGTGAACGCAAATGTTATGAATTTTAAGGTAATTAATTTTAGATTTATTTTAGCATTATTTATATATTTTTATAGTTTTCTTAATATTTTGAATTTGCTTTTATTTTTATATTTCCATTTTTTGTTTTAATTTTTAGTGGCTATGTGCTTTTGACATTTTAAAAAAACAACAAACTTTTTATTCTTTTTAAATATTAGGTTTAGTTTGATTTTAGATCATTTTAATGCTTTAACAAACTTATTTCTACGGAAGAGGATTAGGGCCAAGCAATAATGAAAAAAATAAAACCATCTTGAGATTAAAGTTGCTAAATTTCGAGAAAAAACTCGTTAAATTTTGAGAAAAAAGTCGAAATAAAATGTTGAGAATAAACTCGTTAAATTACGAGAAAAAACTCGTTAAATTTTGAGAAAAAAGTCGAAATAAAATGTTGAGAATAAACTCGTTAAATTACGAGAAAAAACTCGTTAAATTTCGAGAAAAAAGTCGAAATAAAATGTTGAGAATAAACTCGTTAAATTACGAGAAAAAACTCGTTAAATTACGAGAAAAAACTCGTTAAATTTCGAGAAAAAGGTCAAGATAAAATGTTGAGAATAAACTCGTTAAATTACGAGATAAAACTCGTTAAATTTCGAGAAAAAGGTCGAGATAAATTGTTGAGAATAAACTCATTAAATTACGAGAAAAAAGTCATTAAATTTTGAGAAAAAAGTCGAAATAAAATGTTGAGAATAAAGTCATTAAATTACGAGAAAAAAAACGTTAACTTACGAAGTTTTTTCTCGTAATTTAATGACTTTATTCTCAACATTTTATCTTGACTTTTTTCTTGAAATTTAACGAGTTTATTCTTAACATTTTATTTCGACTTTTTTTCTCGAAGTTTAACAACCCTAATCTCGAGATGGTTTTATTTCTTTATTATTGCTTGGCCCTAATCCTCTTCCGTATATTTCAGTTAAATTCCAAAGTAACATTTTTAATTTTCTAAGTTTATCATCTAATATTTGTATTTTATTTTATTTAAGCTTTATTTCAATGAACTAATGACTTTTGCCTCAAACTCGTAATTAGTGCTTATTAATAGTTAGTAAGTTATTAAATTTAGGTATTGGGTAGGATTAAGGGATGTAGAATAAGGTCATGCAGAATAAAGCATTAATATGTGCTTAATAAGTACTAATAAACAGCCAATATCCGAGTAATATGCATGCTATAAGCAAGTTAATAGTGAGAAGTAGACCCTAAAGTGTTACCAAAAATGCTTTTAACAGGTTTATTTTTAGTTAACAATAATAACCCTGGATGCACCCAAAAAATTCTCCATACAATGACAGTCAACAAGGTTCAGTGTTGTTTTGGACCCCATTGACTTTCCTTATAAGGACAAAGACACTTCATATTCTTTAAAATCATGTTATTTTATGTTACACAGATGAAAGAACGACATTTGGAATGACATGAGGGTGAGTAAATGATGACTGAACTTTTTGGGTGAACCGTGCCTTTAACAGGTCGGTCAGACAGCGACTTGCCGACTTCCTGTCCCGCCAAAATAATCAGCAGCAAAGCAGACCAGACTTTATGACTATAAGTTTGGCTCTGCATGACACCGAGTTTATTTGACAGTTTTACCAGCTTATAGAGACGCCAGATCACACTAATGAAGGTTCCCTCCGTATCAGTATGTCTCTCTGCCTCTGACAGAGCAGACTGCCTCTCTCTTTCTCTCGTTACCTCTCTGCAGGAGACTCGCCGCACCTGTCAGCTCGAGCGCCCGTCAGAGACACACACAACAATCTGGGTCACTCTGACTGGGCCGAAGAAAAAGAACCATCCTTCACTTGTCCAAAATAATTCTGTCTAGTCACTGACATACACACACACACACACGGATCATTCCAGTCAGGCGGGGTCCGCTGAGAAAGCAGTCGGATTTGATGAATTATTTGACACCTTTCTCTTCAAAAGAAGATTATTTTGCCGTCTAATCTACTAATTTTACTTAACAAATACTTTATGTAAACAAATATCCCAATTGAAACGTAAAAACTATTCTCTTATTATATTAAAAGGTGCAATGTATCATTTTTAGAAATGCAATATAATACTATGTTTTGAGTGGTGTATAAAGACCTTACATAATGAACCGTTATGTTTTTATTACCTTAGAATGAGCCATTTCTATCTACATTCACCGCGGGCAGAGATTGTATATAATGGGGAGAGATAAGAGGGTCTGTATCTCTTACCATTGGAGAAAGCGTAACGGCTAACTTAATCACGTGTGGCACCTCTCAGCCTATCGTGTAATGGCAGTGACGTCAGTCGCAACGTTCCCTAGTCTGCCTTCTCTTAAAAAAAATACATTTTTATCAAGCTAAAATCTACATATAGTTCCCAACAAAAGTATTGTTTAGTGTAAAACATTCTGAAGATTGGCAAACAGGCTGTCCATTAATTAAATGATTAGCTATTTCCCCACAAAAGCTGTTTAATCATTATAGTGAAGCCTCTCATCCATTGACTTCCATTCAAAAAACAGCCTCTGGTCTCCTTCTCTGCGTACCGCGGTGGGCGGGGCGTTAGCATTAGCCGTTACGCTTTTTTGGCTAAAGGTTGCAGGCTTGCCTTCCAGTGGCTTTGCCGCGGGTCCCCTTACATGCTAAGTCGCCATTTTGCGCCGACATGTTTCTACAGTAGCCCTAAACGGACAAACTGCACTACAGAACGCGTTTGATTGACTGCCGACTCTCTTCTCAGACAACGACATCTTCGTCTTGTGTTGGCCACCGTAGCTTCTCTATATTGCAATTTGCAACCTCACCACTAGATGCTGCTAAAATTTACACACTGCACCTTTAATGCTGATAGATGAATGCTAACGGATGGCTATCTTTGGTTAGCCTATGGAAGTCCAAAAAAATTGGTACATCATAATTATGGCATTAGAAAAAAATGTAAATTATGACAATTTTTATCTCAATTGTGACTTTTTAATCTCATAATTATGAGTAGGGGAGAGTGGGGTAAGATGAGCCAGTGGGTAAGTTGACCCACCCCCTGTATCTTGGCAACCGTACCATTTTATTGCCATGTGACCATATATTTTGAAACTACCCATTATTTCTGCCAGACTGTGAAAAGGAGAAGCACATGGGAGGAGTGGAAGGTGCCAGTTTACTTTAAAAACTGTTTTTGGCTTGTCAAAGTAAAATTTTAACAAATTTCCTCAAAGCAAATTTGTCCAGATCTAAAACTATTTATGAATCATATTGGTGATTTAGTAATGTATAAAACCATGCAAGTCATTTAGCTAGATATTATTTTGAATTGGTAAGCTAGCTTGTTTTTCCCAAAATGGAAGCTATGGGGCAAAGTGAGCCAAATGCTGTGGGGTAAATTGAGCCAGCGTTTACCCCAATTGTGAGTTAAATCTCTGAAGTATAAACTGCTAAAGAGGTTATCTTCAAAATTTCACATGGGTTTGATTCAGTTTTAGTTAGATGGTCAGTTTACACCCACCTACTGACTCGGCTCAACTTACCCCTAACCGGGGTAAGTTGAGCCAGAGGAACACTTTTTTTTATAAGAAGCCATATTTTTAGAACCCTTTGTCTCAGATGTATTCTGATCATTTAAAATGATAGGAAACATCCTGAAATTACTTTCATTGTACTTCTGCCTCATATTCCCTTATCTTGATGACCACATAAGTAAAAAATGGCTCATCTTACCCCACTCTCCCCTAGGCTATGTCATAAAAATGACGTAGCTATGTCATAGTTTCGCTTTTTATCGAATATTTATGACTTAGTATGGCATTAATTCATCTTAATATGTCATAATTATGACTTTAAAACGATTTCTACTTTTCATTTAATAATTATGACTGTCATAATTTCGACTTTTCATCGAATGGATGAATCTGGATATCAGTCACATGTATATAATGACGATAAAAATAGCAATTTTGTGTTTCATGTTTATTTACATGCAAATTACATACAAAACAGTAGTTCGTAACTTAATCCATTACATTACACATTTTAGGTAACATATTCGGACTACTTTTAGATTACTTTTGAATTAACTCGCCTATCACATTGAATTGAAAAGGAAAATCTTGTACCATATTGATATAAAAATAAATACACAGAGAAAGAAAATTTATTTTATTTGTTCCGTGGTCCAGTTCTGGCTCTTTCGGCGGTGGACAGGGGTCAGCACGGACACCCTGACTGGTCTGCAAACTCGCTCAAATCCTTAAGCTTGCCCATTTTTCCTGCAAAATGTTCACTTGCTGCCTAATATATCCCACCCACTAACAGAGATAATCAGTGTTTTTCACTTCTCCTGTCAGTGGACATAATGTTATGCCTGATTGTTGTATATGTACCTTTATATAGAAACTCTGAAACACTGGTCTAACCCATTCAATATAAGAGGCATATCGCCCCCTGGAGGACACAGAAGACAACTACAGCCAAGAAGCGTTTCATCAAATCATGCATTTTAGAAGAAAAGGAACAAAGCCAGATGTTTATGCTACAAATGTAATTTTTATTAATTTAAATATTATGCAAATAAAGGGTCTATAATGATCCACAGAAAAGACATGCTTTGTGACTCATTTTTAAAATGTGTATATATATTTATATTTAGATTTGTCCAGCAGAAATCTATCCAGAGTGAAGACTGAAATCTCTGACAACGATAAAGAAGACCTTTACATTCATAAGAGTTGTGTCTGCGTGTGTTTGCCAGAGGACACAGCTGAAGGTTTATCCAAAACGGTCAGTGATAAAAGTGTACAGAAACGAGATCCATATTCAAACTTGAAAAATTAAAATGCTTTTTTTTTCTTATAAAAACGTCCATTTCAAAAACAAGAACCTGGATACATTTCTACTTTGCAAATTAACATTTTTACTAATAAAAAAGGAAAAGAAAAAGACAAAATAGAATAGAAAAGGAAACACACGAAAGGAGAAAGAAAACAAACCCGATCTTAATAATCGACTCCCTTTGGTAAAAACTGCAATAAACTGTCTTGCATTTGTCATTGTTTTCCATGTGGTTCCAGCTTCTTTCTCCTCAAACGCCACACTAAAGCACTAAACACAACACACTTCTGGCATAAAAAGGTCTGGCGATATTTACACTGTATTTACAAATCTGTTGAATTGTGTGTGTTTATGTGTGTGTGTGTGGTTCACAGGTCATATTCACTGTAAGCTGGTGTATGGTGCAGAAATAAGTGTGTTTTCTGATTCATAACATACCTTCACGCAGGCCTTAGATTTTTATTGCTGTCGCATTTATATATTTTTTGCCTTTCTTTAAGTAAAAACTGAATTTGTGCATTCTAATATTATAATGCAAGATTCGCACCTCAGATCTTTGTTCTCTTAAATGATGTGGCAGAATAAATCTCTTGAAGTTACGCTAAAGTTAAGTGCACTTATCCCGAAACGCTTTCGTTTTTTTTTCTAGTAAAAAAATCTGATGTCTTTTTCGCCACATATTTACTCGGATCTGCTGCCTGTGAAGTGTTAACTATCAAAAACCAGGGAACACACTCGACTGGCGTTCAAGAGATGCATGAAATCCGATATATATAAGATCGGTGGGCTGGTCTACTGTAAGAGCTGTGCTGATTGGTCCGGGCTGGGTTTGACTGACAGGTCTTCAACCCCATGTTTATTTGGCACTGGGAGACCTGCGTTTCTGCAGGAACAGCTTATAAAAAACAAACAAAAAAAACACTGTTAAAAATCTCACTTGGGTCACATGACAGTTGTGCCGTCACATCATCTCTAAGCTCCGCCCCTGTCCGCTGATGTCACTGGCTCTTGTGGGCGCTGCCGTACTTGACTCTGTACTTATTAATGCGCTGGAAGTGAAGGGTCTCGGGGTCACAGGTGGTGGAGCAGGGCAGCAGACCCTCCCGCCCTTCTCCCATGAGCCACCTGCTGGTTTCAGCAGCCATGTCTCTGGTCACGTGCTCCTTCACCCACCGCTGAGTCCAGGCGTGAAACCGCTGGTGCAGACGCGTGCTCACGCGCTCGTGAGACTGAGAGAGAGAAAGAGAGAGAGAGCTGTGAGTCGCTGTGATGAGCTCCAGGTCATGACTTTTTTGTTTTAGTTATAAATGCGACATTTAAATGATTGGATATAGCTTGACAAAACCTAACATTTCAAATTGATGTCTATTTGTTAATTTTATTGATTATATATTATATTGCATATAATTGCAAAATGAGATTTTGAATGAGAATTATATATATATATATCCTATCAATCCTATTAATATAAATATTAAAAAAAAAAACCTAAGGTAATATTGCATGCAATTGCAATAAAATATAATCTATATCTATCTATAAACAAACTAAAACCATAAAAAATATTTTCGTTACTTGAAATAAAATGTACATTTGTTCACTGAAATAAATAATAAATGTAATAAAATATAAATGTAATAAATGTATAAATATATATAAAAAAATAAACTGAAGCTAAAACCATAAAAAACATTTTCATAATTTGAAAAAAATACATAATAATTAAAAAAATAATAATAAAAGCATTATTTCCCATTTTCATTCAGTTTAACGTGATGTACAAAAAAAATGAAAATAAAATTGAAATAAAAGTTAATAAAAAACAATTTAGACATTATATATATATATATAAAATATATAAAAAAAAACTTAAAAATGACAAAAACATTCAAAAAAATTACCTAAACTTTTACTAAACTGATTTTAAAATGAAAATGGAAACACGCATTAAAAACCATTTTAAAAAACAAATTATATATATATATATATATATATATATATATATATATATATATATATATATATAATTATGCAATTATATTATAAAAAATTATATATATATATATATATATATATATATATATATATATATATATATATATATATATATATATATATATAAATCTGGATTTTTTTGTTTAATTTTTGTTTTGTTTTTTAAATGTTTTTTTAAAACACTAGAATGCAGCATAACTAAACTGCAAACAATATACAATGTAGTAAAAACGTTACCAAGCTTAGGCTTTACGGGTGTCACTTTGTTTAAAAAAGGGAGACATGCGGATTCATAGACTTGCCGGTTCTGGAGAAGGATATGATCTCATAAATATTAATAGGTTTATGCACAAATAATTTAGTATGATTTTTTTTATTAGATTTTTTTAAGTACTCAAATGAATGTTTAAAAGTCTCAAAAAATGGTCGATGCTTCCTCTGTATTTGAATCAGTATTGGCCAATATCAAACACTGTGAGAAACTAATTTGTATCATTTTGTCACGTTGCTCTTGGTGTGAGTGAGTGTGTACGTGTTTTGTCTACACTTATATTGTGAAATATTTTCACAACCCACTAGTGAGGACAATGACTGGTCCTCACTATTTCAAAATCAGCCAAAAGAAGTTTTTATTTAAATCTAGTGTTTTGCACATGTTTCTATGATGGGTACGTTTAGGAGTAGGGGTTGGGTTAGGTGATAGAAAATATAATTGACCTGATATAAAATCAACGGAAGTCTATGCAATGTGTGTGTGTGTGACTTTACCTGGTGTGCTCTCAGCAACGCCGTACGTCTGTACATGTAATCTTCTGATTTGAAGACATAAACCATTTTATAGGAGTTGAGTTTGAACATGCACTCCATCTTCATGCTGTCCGAGCTCTCTTTTCTGCCTCCATCCTTCACCTCCTTCTCCTGAGACTCACAGCCACGCTGACACTTACGGATCCGCCGCAGGTTTCTACAGGAACGACAAACCAACAATAATGAAGTATTTACCTCTATGAACTTCTCTGCTGCATGAAAACAGTCTGAACGCTGATGATGAGAAACATACCTTGGCAGAAACACAGGCTTCTGAGACAGATGATCCCTCAGGTCTGGAGACGTGAAATCAGCCGACAGATACCGCATAACGTAATCCGACCAGCGCTGGAGAACAAGGATGATGTGTTCGATTTTATGGTAGATTTGTGGACGTTTACAACAATGTACGATCTATGATGGAGCTCACCTCGATTTCCATTGGCCCTTCCGAGTTCTCCTCCTCCGTGTCCAGCAGCTCCACAGTGAGCTGAACATTCCCTCGGTTCTTCATAAACATTAACTAGAGTGAGAGAAAGAGGGATTAAAGACTCTTAATACTGTAATATTTTCCATCAGGCTTTGCTGTTGCTGCTCGCTGGAGCTACAACTACCTTAAAGCAGTTCTCGTCAGACATGAGCTGCTCGGCTTTGCGCTGGTAAGACGTTTCCGCCGGTGCCCTGCTGCTCTGCGTGAGCAGAGATCCACCTGTGGCTGAGTGACTGCTCTCACTCAGGTACAGTTCTGTGACCTGAACACAGATCTCCTCACTCACTATGTGCTGTAGCTACAGTAAGAGATGGAGAGAACAAGAGATTTATATACTCTAAAAGGCAAATCAAGGTTTTAATATCGTAGAGGAATCCATTTTCTGTGATCTACTGACACATTACACTATGAAAATATACTGTAACTTAGAAATAAAAACTTCCTCATTATTTACATTTATTTTATTTCATTATTTCATTCATTATATTGCGTCAGACGGACCTGTCTGACTATGTTCTGGATGAGTTTGTCCAAGGTGAAGGCGATGTAGGCATGAATGGTGAACATCTCTCGAAGGGAATCCTCGTATTGAGACGCCTCCATATTCCCATCCAGCAGATTACGCACCATCTCCAGAAACGCCGAGTAATAATCCTCCACTTCTATGTCCACTGAAAGATAGAGTCAAAATCAGTCCAAACACAGCTACATTCACCACACTTTAAGAGCTTACTTTCTTAAAGGGTTAGTTCACCCAAAAATAAAATTAATGTCATTTGTTACTGTCGTTCCACACCCGTAAAACCTTCGTTAATCTTCGGAACACAAATTAAGATATTTTAGTTGAAATCCGATGGCTCCGTGAGGCCTCCATAGGGAGCAATGACATTTCCTCTCTCAAGATCCATTAATGTACTAAAAGCATATTTAAATCAGTTCATGTGAGTACAGAGGTTCAATATTAATATTATAAAGTGACAAGAATATTTTTGGTGCGCCAAAAAAACAAAATAACGACTTATTTAGTGATGGCCGATTTCAAAACACTGCTTCAGGAAGCTTCAGAGCATAATGAATCAGCGTGTCGAATCATGATTCGGAGCGCCAAAGTCATTTGATTTCAGCAGTTTGACACACGAATCATGATTCGATACACTGATTCATTATGCTCAGAAGCTTCCTGAAGCAGTGTTTTGAAATCGGCCATCACTAAATAAGTCGTTATTTTGTTTTTTTGGAACACCAAAAATATTCTCGTCGCTTTATAATATTAATATTGAACCACTGTGCTCACATGAACTGATTTAAATATGTTTTTAGTACATTAATGGATCTTGACAGAGGAAATGTCATTGCTGGCTATGCAGGCCTCACTGAGCCATTGGATTTCAACAAAAATATCTTAATTTGTGTTCCAAAGATTAACGAAGGTCTTACGGGTGTGGAACGACATGAGGGTGAGTAATAAATGACAGAATTTTCATTTTTGGGTGAAAATAATTCTATAACATATTTCTGGATGAACACAGTTCAATATATTCATGCATTTGTCAAAATCAATGTTCTACTGTGAGTGTTTTATAATGGATGCTCGCTGAGGAAGTGTTTGTGAGGATCAATGGTGTTTATGGGCATCAGACGACATCGACCTGCCTTCAGATTGCTGAGTTTCCACACATTCTGAATGTTTTTATTTTTCATTTGTATTTTGGTGCGTTTCATAATTCTGAATGGACCCATACAGTAGCTATATGCAGTCCTTTGGCGTCTCCCTGTGGCCTTGTTTGGCAGGTTGACTTGTGCTTATTTAAGTTACTGTATAACTGAGCAGAGCTTTTAAGTTGTAAAGAATGTCTACAAAGTGTGTTTGCAAAAAAGAACACTGAAGGTTTATATAAAAAATAACATGGAGCTGAACAGTAATAACACTAGAAAACAATTTTTTTTGTGAATAAAAGGAGGGGGGGGGGGGGCTTGCAGTATTGATTTGGAAAGGAGGGGGGCCTTGGAGTAAAAAAGGTTGGGAACCACTGTCCTACATCATACGTCGGGTCAGAGGTCCATCTTCCGCCAGGAACTTGTGTACGGCAGTTACCGGAAGTCACTGATTATAGTTTCTAAAGTTATAAATATTGATATTTTTCTTACAAAAATGCTTCAGAAGGCCTTGATTAACCCCCTGGAGTTCTATGGATTACTTTTATGATGGATGGATGTGCTTCAAAATCTTGATCCCATTCACTCCCATTATAAAGGATGTTTTTAAATATATCTCTGATTGTATTTAACTGAAATATACACCTAGGATGGCTTGAGGGCGAGTAAATCATGGGATAATTTTCATTTTTGGGTGAACTATCCCTTTAATGAATGTTCCTGGTCTTATTGCGCACGATTCATTAGTTATCCCGATAAAAACAATTGTTTAAGTTAGCAGTAAAAACGTTTCGTCACTCACTGGGCTCCTTCAGACGAAGCTGGATGGCAGTGTTCTCGTTTTTGTCCCGTTTGTGTCCGAGCACTTCCCTCTCCCACTCGCGCTCCCTCAGGTCCTCTTCGATCTGTCGTTCGGCCTGCACGTAGAGCCGCAGCAGACGCGAGCACAGGGTGTGGTGCAGCCGGAGAAAGATGTACCAGTTGTTATTCACATAGAACAGATTATATGCGTCCTCACAGGAGCGAAGCCGCTGAGCCGTGGATGTGCTAAACAGCAGTTTGGTCTTTGTCGGACTGCCACTAACTCCTCCCGCCAGCCCGTTGTGCTTCTTCGACGCCCCCTCGTCGATGTCCATGTCTTCTTCATCGTCCTCTTCCTCAGCGTCCGATAACACCCCTCGCTGGGAGAACAGCATGTCGGGGATGAAGTGATAGATGATCTGCTTAATCTTGTATTTGTCCTCTTTGTTGATACTGCTCTGGCGTTTCACGTGGTGGATGATGAGCGCGGCCGCATCCTCTAGAATCTGACGGTCCTCGTAGGTCAGTGTCAGGTGAGGCCCATTAGAGGACGTGCTGTTGTCTTCCGAAGCCTGTTCCTGCCGCTAAACAAACACACAACCATCAATCATGTGCTGGAAACTCCTTTCTCTGGGAGAAACAAACCCTTTTAACTTCCTCTAGAGGATAAAGAGCATCTCACCTCATCAAAGATGCTCTCGATCTCGTTGAGAAGCGTTTTAGAGCGCAGCACCTTAGTGTCGTTCTGCTTGAAGTTAATGCCTTGATGGTCCAGAGATTTCAGGTAATATTTCTCATTCTGCTCTCTCCAGATCTTGTTAAAACCCCTTTGAGCTTCACGCCACTCTTCCTCCTTCAACTTTAGCCTGAGATCAAAAGACAGACATGGAATATGTTAAAATAACTGGATTACAATAATAACAAATGTAAAAATAAAACTTTAAATGGGTCCTTGATTATGATTTCACTTGTTTAACTTTAGTTAGTGTGTGATGTTGCTGTTTGATCATAAACAACATCTGTAAAGTTACAACGTTCAAAGTTCAATGCAAAGGGAGATATTTTCTTTTACAGAAATCACTATAACAAATGGCTGGTAGGGACTACAACAAGCTTCTTCCTGGGTTGGTGACACCACAAACTCTAAAATTTACATAAGCCCCACCCCCGAGAACACACATCAAAGGGGGTGAGGCCATGTTGGGCTGCTTTAGAGAATGTTGTTGTCATGCCGTCATTTTACGCCGGACTGCTTCACAAACGAGGGTCAATTCAACACAAAAGATGAACATGACGGCGCATGCTAGTCGATGAGTTGAATCAACTCCACAGCAACTACATAAATTTATCCACTAACCATTCAGAAATGTCCTAAAAGTTGTAACTTCTTCCTGAGTCTCTCCATCAGTGTCGACTCCGGTTTGAACAATGTAAGGCTGAACACCGTTACTGACAATCCTCATTTTGGCTGCGTGAGATTCTCCAGCTTTGTTGTTGTTGAGCTGTTAAAGCTCCGCCCTCTTCTGGAAAGGGGGCGGGGAGCAGCAGCTCATTTGCATTTAAAGGGACACACACAAAAACGGCGTGTTTTTGCTCACACCCAAATAGGGGCAAATTTGACAAGCTATAATAAATGATCTGTGGGGGATTTTGAGCTGAAACTTCACAGACACATTCTGGAGACACCAGAGACTTCTTGTGAAAAGGGGCGTTATAGGTCCCCTTCAATAGCTAAAATGTGCTGTCTCTAAATATTGGAAAAAGCAAATAAAGCTAATTTCTGCACAAACAACACTCTGAAACATGGGTAGCCCTTTGGACGGATGCTCATTTATAGCATTCATTCTCTCTAACCTCTTGAGGACAATGGGAACAGACACTGCCGGATTCTTCTTCAGTCCATCGATGATGTCCAGAGCTTTGTCTCCATATATCCTCTGGATGGCTTTCCTGTGGATGATCTCCGAGCAGCCGCCCAGAGTGTTGTCCAGTCGGAATTTCGCCTGCTCTTCTGCAGACATCCGGGAAAGCTTCTTCTGAACCGCCTCCAGAACACGAATGGTGGCCAGGTTGGTTTCCAAAACGACATCCAGCTAGAGGGATGATTAGCATTCATGATTAGCAAGAATTACACCACAAAAAAAGCAAGCAGAAAAGGTAAAAATGTTCTTGTGTGTGGAAGTCTCACCTCGAATCGCTCGTCCTCGCACCTGTACATGTGTTCTTCATACTGAGTCTTCTTGGAGCTCACAAAGGTGGAGTCCTCAGACCAGGAGGGGAAGGAAACCCATGTATCATTCAGCACCTGATGCATCCACAAAGAACCAGTGTAAATAAAGAGTTTCTTCATAAAAACTTTGAGTCAAATGATATTCAGTGGGAAATAATGTAGGGGATAAAAATGGCATCTGATGAAGATGGGTTTTGGTGCCCTTACCTCTTTACAGAGTGATGTTCTTCCGGTACATTTGGGCAGCTGGTAGCTCTTGGGTAAAGCTCGGTAACTAGAGCCCAGACGCTTGCATGAAGCGTAGTCAATTTCCATGGCAATTCCTTCAGTGGCTCTTTCTTTTGGGTACGTCTCCAAGTGTGACATCTCCTTATATCCAAGAAAGTTCTTAAACCAAGTGAACAGCTCAGGAAATTTGCTGGGGGGAAAAATGGGCTAATTATTGCCAAGAATCACACAAACTCCATACTGCAAAATAAATGCTGGGGGCAGCTTTGTAAAAATTTATTTATTTATTTTTTTTTTTAAAAATCTTTAATTAATTTAAAGGTACATTATATAACTTTTTTTGGTCAAAATTAACAATCAAAACATGTTTTTGTCTTACCCTGATAAACTATGTGTAGGTGTATTATAAGTAGGGATGGGTATCGAGAACGGTGATTCGATAAGAAACGCACATTTCGATTAAGCTTATCGGTTCCTGTGTGTGCATTTTAATGTGATTTAAACTATTCAAGCGCTAAACACTCACACACTGTTTTCCGTGCTGCACACACATTCAAAGCACTCTCACAGAAAAAGTGATTTTAATGTGATTTTAAACCTATACTGTTACACATGCGTGCAGCACAAAAAACATGGATCTGTGCATCTCTTAAAGTGACAGCAGCCTAACATTCCTGCTGCCGTCTCTATAATAACACTAATCAAACAACAATAGACAAAGAGAAAATTCACTCGTTCTTGACTGAATAACTTTTATAACTATATTTGTAATGTAAATGTTATTTATAAAGTGCAGTGTTATTTTACATTTGATTAGTTTCTAAACCTGAATACCTGAAAATCTTAAAACACTGTTTATTTGTTCAGTTGCATACACTTGTTAGGATTGCTGATTTTTTATTTGTTCTTTTTCAATTACTGAGTGTTTAATAATGCTTGAAATTATATTAGTTAGGCTAGTTGTTTTTTGTATGGTATTTTTAAATCATAGGCAAAAGTTCCTTGTGCAAGTGTTTTTAGCCTATTGATTTTTGTTCATGGTATTCAGCTACAATGAAATGTTTTGCAATAAGACTTAAAATAAATGTTAATGATATCTAAGTTTTTTTTACGTTATTGGAATCAAAATTAGGAATTGATAAGAATCTGAATCGATAAGCAGAATCGGAATTGTTAAAATTCAAACGATACCCAACCCTATTCCTTACCACTATTTTTTAATTAGTAGTTTAATAATTTAATGAAACCGTCACCGAAAAATTTCTTACAATTCCTAACCCTAATTATAAGCATTCATATTTTACACCTGACGGGATGGTTTTTGTGGAAAATTGCGTACATACGTCACTCGTCATATTTGTAAATAGAGAAAAGTTGCTCTGGCTATGTTGACGTGTGTCTGATGGGGAGTGGCAGAGGTTAGTTGTCACAACGAGCGAGAAAGGTTGACATGGAGCAGCTAAATCTCAAAGCTCTAGGGAATCACCTGTTTTAAACAAACTCTGAACAGAGGAGAGTTTGCTGGCAGAAAGAAAACGTGATTGAGCTCGTAATAAAACAAGAACCAACATTAGCTTGGCTTTTTGTAGATGGCACGAACTAAGTGATTTGAAATGTTGAGATGGCATTTTCATTACCTAACAGGTGAGTAATGTATTTTATTGAACAGATACATTGCCATTTGTATCTCTCTAACAGAGTTCAATGTAAAGCATCATCTATTGTGAAGAGTCATTTCATTATGGTTATTGTAGCACTGTGCAGGAATTTATTCTCAAAAAAGTACCATGTCTTCAGCTAGTCAGCTTGAGAACCTTTCCATCTAAACTGGTTATATCTCTTAAGCCTATTAGTGAATGTTTTATGAACAGTATGATAAATACAGAGCTAATGCAGTTTTGTTTTTTAACCGCTAGAGGGCCAAAAGTTACATCGTGTACCTTTAAATTAAAATAAATAAAGCCTACATGAAATTAAACTCCACTTTAAACTGAACTTACCCCAGGAATGGAACCACAAGTTGAACCAGCTCAGCACGAGAAATTATTTCCTCATTAAAAATGATTAGACACCGGAGGAAATTGTCATAGGCTTCAGCACTTCGCAAAGCTTTCCGAACCTACAAACAGATGAATAATGTCAGTCGATATTGGAAATGTAAACTTGTGAGATAAACAACCTGCTTATTAAATTAACATCACTACATTAAACTAGAGCAACTCACTTTGTCAAAGAAAAGAGACTCTGTTCCTCCACTGTGTTTGCCAGCCTCAGCCGCCGATGAATCTTTGATATTAATTAACTTCAGCTTTTTCTTAAAAATTAGGAAATAGGGAAAAGAAAAAAAATCAACCAAGTTATTCCCAGGAAATCAAATAAAACCATATGAAGATGATGTTTTAGATCAGTAAGCAAAAGGGGGATACATGTCAAAAAACACTATGAAATTCATTCAATATAAATGAGATGTATTTCCATGGAGTGGTACCTTCACAGGTGGAGTGACGGGTGTAGTGGGATGTTTGCATTTCTGGCAGCCGTTCTGATTGAGCCTCTGCTTGTTATTGAGCTGCGGTTTCTTGACTGCTCCACTGGGATCTTTACCCATAGATTCGGCCTTCTCTGCTGCAGTCTTCCCCAGCAGCTAGAGGAAGTTCATAACAGAAATATTATAGTTAACTAAAACTAATACCATTAGAGAAGAAAAACATTTTTCGTTAACTGAAATAAAATATTAAAATAAACATTTAATTTCAGCCAGTTGCCAAGGACACATTTTCCATTTTAGTTTAGTTTAACTTGCACTAAAATAATTAAAACTGAAATAAATATTAATAAAAACTAGGGCTGCCCCCTAATAGTTGACGAGAAGAGGCTTAGTTGACCAAAATTTTATTAGTCGCTTATCAGTGCTTCCCACACATAGACTTTACTTGGGCGGGCCGCCCACGTATAATAACGACCGCCCAAGTATATTTGGAGACACATTTTAGCTTTTATTATTTTTATCCTCTTATACTTTTATATCTGCCCAAGATAATAAAACCATTCGCGATCGATTAACTAGGCGTTTCGTACCTGCTCGTTATGTGTGCGTCAGAACTGTTTACTCCCGCTAACATTCCCACGGGCGCTGCATTTTGCAAAGTCACAAGGTGGCGCTGTTGCGTGTTCTACAAGCTCGCGCAACAGCGTTTCAGACTGCTTCAAAGTGATTCTCAATCAATGAAAGAGCAGATTTATGCCAAGCGATTGCTAATTTAATTATTTTATTATAATTATATAAGTTGATGAATTATTACAATGTCTACTTTATGACCTTTATATAAAATGTTTTAGACGGTTGTAAGAATCTGAAGGATCAGCCTGAAATTGTGTAGACATTTCAAAATAAGAGTCCCGGTGTATTTTGGGCTTGTTTATAATTAAAAGTCACACGCTAAGTTTTTTCTTTTTCTTTTGGGCATTATTGGTATTTTGGTTACACAATAAATTGTATTTAATTTGATTTCCATTTAATTCATAGTAAATTATTGTAGTCTCCACCACAGAAAGAAAAGACTAAGAACATTATTTGACACATAATTATTCATTTTATAAATTTTACTAGTAAAATCTGTGTCCCATTCACTGAGAGAGACACTATATGACAGAAAGGAGAACCATTTAAATGCTGTAATTTTGCATAATTTACAATGCATAATAATGCATAATATTAGTATGTAATTAAACGTAATAGTATGCTATGTAATTAAAATTAATTTCAATAAATAAAAATACTGTTAAAAATTACACATTATTTGTTTGTCACATGTAGTAGACCATTTTTGTGCCGTGGGTAATAGGAGGATTTTTACCCGGCTACCACCGCAAGTATATTTCAAACCTGTGGGAAGCACTGTATATATATATATATATATATATATATAAATCTAAATCACGCAGTCTGTGACGGACAGTCTGTTAACAGCTGTGGTAATTACAGGACATCGGGCAGGACATCCAAACACTCGCCTATCATTCATCGACCTCAAATGGCTTATCTGAAACATGTAAGTAGTAGCAACTTTATATGGTCGCTCACTTTAATGTAAACCTAGAAAAATGTGGGCTATTCAAGTGTTTGTGTGTGGAGTGTGAAAGCTGAATAGTAGCATGTTTACTGCATGACGGCTAAAATGGAGGCGCCGGTGCGATCACTTGCACTTAAAATATTCTGTAATTTTTGGTCATACAGATAAGAGTAATACATCTTTTGAATCTTTGAAGAGTCTATGTTTATTTGTGTGCGCTTACAATAACAACAAAACATTGTGCTTTTGTAAAATAATGAGAGCAAAGGGTGCAATTTCTGCCATCTCTCTGTGAACTTGAGCGCACCAAAAAAAGAAAAGAAAAAAAGAGCCGAAAGAGTGGGCGGAGTCAGAGCAGAAGTGGAGACTCACCACAGAGCTGTTGGCATCTGGCAGGAACTGTCCGAACTCTGAGAGCAAATCTTCCTGGTTTTTGAAGAGCTGGGCCACTTCAGCGTAAACTTCCTGCTCGGTCAGGGCCGGGGTGTAGCTCCCACCCGCTTCTTTAGCATTACGCTGCTCCTTCTGATTAACAAAACAAGTGTAAGAGATATTTGTAAATTGAGTGTGGATTATAATTTATTTTGGGAAGTGTTTTTAGTGCTTGTCTGGCCTGACCTGGTATTTGTGCAGGATCTCGAGGAAGGACTTGTAGATGTTGGGCTGGCCCTGGAAGCGATTCTTAATCTTGTTGACGTAGTTGATGGCGTGGTTGAACTCCACGGGCTGGTTGTTCTGCAGTGGTGGGGCGGTGGGCATGGTGTTGATGGGAGTGTGGGGCTGCTGCGGGGGCGAACGCGGGGATGCGTACGGATGGATGGACGGATTGGGATGAGTGCTCGGAGTCGGAGCTGGAGACTGCAGCGGCTGTATGGAGAGAGATGAAAAAAATCATTGATCCTGATCAGGACTAAAAACTAACCATTTGCAGTGTGACTACTAGGTGCAATTTTCATGAATCGATTTCAATTCACAAGCTTGCTATTGGATTTTATTCTGATGTCGATTCAATTCAATTTCAATTCATTTGGATATATATCAGGTGCAGTGTGTGTAAATTTTTCTTAAGGGATTAGTTCACTTCAGGATGAAAATTTCCTGATAATTTACTCACCCCCATGTCATCCAAGATGTTCATGTCTTTCTTTCTTCAGTCAAAAAGAAATGAAGGTTTTTGAGGAAAACATTCCAGGATTTTTCTCCATATAGTGGACTTCAACAGTTACCAACGGGTTGAAGGTTCAAATGTCAGTTTCAGTGCAGCTTCAAAGAGCTCTATACGATCCCAGACGAGGAATAAGGGTCTTATCTAGCAAAACGATCAATCATTTTCTAAAAAAATAAACATTTATATACTTTTTAGCCACAAATGCTCATCTTGCACTAGCTAATCAGGTTGGAAAGGTCAAGCGTGACGTAGGCGGAAGTACGGCAGTAGGGCGTCTCATTTTCTCCTCCAACTTCAAAATCGTCTGATATTGTTGTTTTACCTTCTTTTTTTATCGTAAAGGCCGTTTGACTTAGTCTTTGCACGTTCGCTTTGTAAACACTAGATCAGTACTTCCGCCTATGTCGTGATTACGTCATGCGTGGCGCATCACAGATCTAGTGCAAGAGTATTTGTGGTTATAAAGCATATACATTTTTATTTATTTTTTTTTAGAAAATGGCCGATTGTTTCTCTAGATAAGACCCTTATTCCTCATCTGGGATCATGTAGAGCTCTTTGAAGCTGCACTGAAACTGTAATTTGGACCTTCAACCCGTTGATCCCCATTGAAGTCCACTATATGGAGAAAAATCCTGGAATGTTTTCCTTAAAAACCTTAATTTCTGGAGCCATATGGATTACTTTCATGATGGATGAATGCATTATTTTTGGCTTTATTTCTATATTTTTGATGATTGTGGTGGTTCATACCAACTTACTAACTTCATTGTTTTATGAAAAACTACGACTGCTATTTAACTGATATAGGTTCATCAAAATGAGAAATCGACAAATTGAAAAATCAGTAACACTATTTTACAGTGCCATAGTTACATGTTACTACATGTACTTAATATAGTAATAACAGTAAATTATGCATAATAACAAGTAACTAACCCTAAACCAAACTCTATAGTAAGTACATGTAGTTAATTAATAGTACTTAGTACATATTTGAATAATTACAATGTAACTACAGCACTGTAAAATATAGTGTAACCGAAAAATCGCCCTCGTGACTACCTTGCTTTTCGGCGTGGGTTGGGCAGGAGGTGTGGCTGCCAGGCTGGGAGGGTTTGTGTGGATCTGGTTCTGGTGCTGCTGTGGCTGCGGCTGCACGGAGATGCCATGAGATGTGATGTGGTGGATCTCGCCGGGCGTAGTCACGTTAACCAGGTCATTGTCCTTGTATCTCGTAACTTCAATCTTGTATCCCGGTGGAAGAAATGTGTTAAACCCCATAATGAGATCAGGGTGACCCTTAAAGAGCTGCGACACCCTGCTGATTACGCCTGGAGTGTCAATACTGCAGAATAAGAGAGAGAGAGAGACAAAGAATTTGCAATTATTAATTATGATGAAATATTTTTCAGTGAAACAGAACATTGTGGGAAATAATGTAGGGCAGGACTTGAATGTGAGGACATCACATGCATAATGGTTTATATTATTTTTCTCAACCCACATGATGTTGCTTAAACCAAAAGTAATCTCATGATAAAACTTTGATAAAAGCAGTAAAAGATTTTTATTGACAAATATTTTAATTGAGAAATACCTAAAATAAATAACATAAGTATATAGAAACAATGGCTTGTAAGTTTCAATACCATTCAAAATTGAGGTAAGTTTTTTTTTTCCTTGAAAAAAATAATACTTTTATTTAGCAAAAATGCATTAAATTGATCAAAACAGAAAATAAAGACATTCATAATGTTACAAAAGATTTCTATTTCAAATAAACGTTCTTTTGTCCTCCACAAAAATATGAAGCAGCACAACTGTTTTCAACATTGATGATAATAATAAATGTTTCTTGAGCAGCAAATCAGCATATTAGAATGATTTCTGAAGGATCATGTGACACTGAAGACTGGAGTAATGATGCTGAAAATTCAGCTTTGATCACAGGAATAAAATAAATTTTAATACATATTTTTACAGAAAACAGTTATTTTAAATTGTAATAACATTTCACAATATTACTGTTTTTACTGTATTTTTTAATCAAATTTTATCATGACAATCCTACATGTGAATAAACTCACCTCTGAGATTTAAACTCTTTCATGATATCCAAGAAATCATTGTAGACCTGTGGCTGACTGCCAAACTGGAGCTTCACCTGGTCCAGGTAAGACAGGGCGTCCTCCACCTGCAATAATGAAAACAGCAATCCGGTTTATCTCGCGCACACAGCTGCCACTGCAGGATTGCATTTGTTAGACTCCCAAAACGAACCAAACACAGAATCCCGTCCCACCTTGAGTCTCTGGAACTGCTGCTGCCCCTGTGCGGATGCAGAGGGCGTGGGCGGGTGGGCGTGACCCTGCACCGGTGCAGGACCGTGGGCCTGGACCGCTGCTGGACCATGATGGTGAGGCCCGCTGTGGACCGCCGGACTGGGAGTGTGACCGTGACCACTTGAGCTTTGGGCCACTGTAGACACCTGAAAACAGCAATGGATCTCATTAAAGGTGCTAAAGAGATGATTGCGTAAACGATTGGCTGATGTTTTTAAGGCCCTACCTCGTGCACAGATGATGTATATTAATATTATTCCTTTCAGTGCACCAATTAAATAGTCTTTTATCAGTTAGTAAAGACAGTTTCAAGTAATATTGCAAAAATGTATAAAACAAAACATCCTCTTTAGCACCTTTAACAATGAATTAAGTTGTTTCATAATCACAACAAATCCCAAAACTAGGCAAGAATAATTATTTTGTCCTCACTGAAGGTGAAATATTTCAGATTATACGTGATGCCTAATATACAGCAATGTGGAGCGAGACACTGAAACTGGGTGGGTATATATATATATATATATATACAGGGTGTGATTTGTGAAAAAAACAGAGGGGGGGGGGTGTTTTGAAAGGTTTTTTTTTTTTGAAAATGTGTTAAAAACCACAGTAGAGCTATATACTATTTTTGGCAGCTGTTACAGAAACATTCTTACAAAAAAATCTTCTGATTTAACCTTGAAATTTGAAGTATTAGATAGCTTAGATATTTGCACCACTATCTACAATGACACTAATAATTCTTAATTTCTGATAGAAATGGAAAATCAATCGGTAGTTATTAATAGAATAACGAGACACAAACCTTTACATTCAATCGCGTTTGGCCCCATTTATTTTTTATCACAGTGCATACACTTTCAAACTTTAAGTCCAAAAGTGCGCACATCTGGAGAAATGCACATTTACCTCAGATTTTATTAGACAGAATATAAGCCGGGCCGTAAGCAGGGTTTCATAATTATCGAGATCAGAAAGTGTAGTTTTCTAGGGGGGTACGGGGGCATGCTCCCCTGAAAATTTAGATTTCCCTGGTGTACATATGCAGTTTTAAGACGGTTTTAAGGCCAACAAATTGGATAACGTTACTTTTACACTTTTTAATGTCAAATTTTGTAACATTTGCATCGTTTTATTTTTGTAATATCGATTATTTTCTCATCCAATTTTTTTGAGGAGGCATATATATATATATATATATATATATATATATATATTCTAAAATATACATATTTTTTTATTCCAGCTGAAGGCTCATTTATATATATATATATATATAAATGAGCCTTCAGCTGGAATAAAAAAAAATATGTATATTTTAGAATATATATATATATATATATATATATATATATATATATATATATATATATATATATATATATATGCATAATGGTTTATATTGTTTTTCTCAACCCACATGGTGTTGCTTAAACCAAAAGAAATCTCATGATAAAACTTTGATAAAAGAAGTAAAAGATTTTTATTGACAAATATTTTCATTGAGAAATACCTAAAATAAATAACATAAGTAAATAGAAACAATGGCTTGTAAGTTTCAATACCAAATTTTGTAATATCAATATCAAATTTTGGGGTTAGTAAGTTCAAGTTCCTTGAAAAAAGAATACTTTTATTTAGCAAAAATGCATTAAATTGATCAAAACAGAAAATAAACACATTTATAATGTTACAAAAGATTTCTACTGCAAATAAATGTTGTTCTTTTGTCCTCCACAAAAATATGAAGCAGTACAACTGTTTTCAACACTGATAATAATAATAATAAATATTTCTTGAGCAGCAAATCAGCATATTAGAATGATTTCTGAAGGATCATGTGACACTGAAGACTGGAGTAATGATGCTGAAAATACAACTTTGATCACAGGAATAAAATACATTTTAGTATATATTTATATAGTAAACAGTTATATATATATATATTTTTTATTCCAGCTGAAGGCTCATATTTTCTGTTTATAGTTTTACACTATGAAACACAATTGTTATTTCTGCATTATTTTAGTGTAATTGCCAAAACATTTTTGTTACTTTGAAGTGTTTTTATATTTTATTTTAGCATCATTTTTCATTTTCATTTAGTTTTACTATACAAAACAATTTAAATCTGAATTAAAAAATGAATAAAAACTATACACAGACATATTGAAAAAAAGATATAATAAAATTAATAAAACTTTAACTAAAATTTAAATAAAAAAACAGAAATTATAAAAACTATAATAGTATCTCAATTATACTAAAAAATAAGAGCAAGTTAAAACAAATATAATTTTGGTCTGTTTACTCTGCCACACTCTAGATTCTGGAGTCACTCTGGATTAACTGGATGCAGTGGGAACACATTACTAGGAGCTATAGACCTTATGTGCCAGAGAAAACAACCGTTTTTGCGGTAGCTCTGTAAATTTCCATGGCATCGCTGTCGAAAAATAATTAGCTGGTGAAGTGGATTTACTTTTTGTAGAGTTAACTAAAGTTACCACGAGCGGATATGTAAAGCGGATAACATAACAAATGTCAGTAAGTTAGACTGGAAAGATTTTAAAACGAGCGGTTCATTCATAAATTCGTAAGATCTTACCTTCATGCTGTGGAAATACAAACCGGAAGACAATGAGTGTGGCGCTTAAAAGGGGCAGGGCTACAAAAGGTCTATAATGCATCATGATGGCAAGTGTTCAAACCTGGTATGTCTGGGGAACCGGGTACTGTATTCCTGGAGTAGGCTGCATGCTGTCAGCCACAGCCTCGAATACGGCAGGCGCTGGAGCAAGAACCCTGTGCTGGAAGCCCTCGGCGCTGCCGGGAAGCCGGCGTTGTTGTGGGGTGAACACCGGCTCCTGATCCTCTAAACACCTCCTCATGCTGTACTCATACTCAGAGGGCACTAAGACCTGAAATAGACAAGACAAAGAAACCAAATTTACAAGTATGAAAAAACATGATTTGGCTGTAGTCCAACAGGAGGAGATCAACTACGTGAGCAATAGTGTGTATGTGCATATATATATATATATAAAAAGTCTCTTATGCTCATTAAGGCTGCATTTATTTCATAATAAATACAGAAAAAAACATCAATATTGTGAAATATTATTACAATTTAAAATTATGGTTTTCTATTTTAACATACTTTAAAATATAATTTATTTCTGTGATGCAAAGCTGAATTTTCAGCATCATTACTCCAGTCTTCAGAGTCACATGATCCTTCAGAAATCATTGTAATATGCTGATTTATTATCAATGTTGGAAACAGTTCTGCTGCTTAATATTATTTTATAACCTGTGATACTTTTTCAGGATTCTTTGATGAATAAAAAGTTTAAAAATATCAGCATTTATTTAAAATAGAAATCTTTTGTAACAATAAACACTACCGTTCAAAAGTTTGGGGTCAGTAATTTTTTTTCTTTCTTTTTTTTGAAAGAAATTAATACTTTTTTTCAGCACAGATGTGTTATATTGATAAAAAGTGATAGTAAAGATTTATATTGTTAGAAAAGATTTATATTTTGAATAAATGCTGTTCTCTTTGACTATTTATTCATCACTGAATCCTGAAAAGAAAGTATCACAGTTTCCAAAAAATATGAACTGTTTCCAACATTGATAATAAATCATCATATTAGAATGATTTCTGAAGGATCATGTGACACTGAAGACTGGAGTAATGATGCTGAAAATTCAGCTTTGCATCACAGAAATAAATTATATTTTAAAGTATATTAAAATAGAAATCCAGAATTTTAAATTGCAATAATATTTCACAATATTATTGTTTTTTCTGTATTTATTATGAAATAAATGCAGCCTTAATGAGCATAAGAGACTTCGTTAAAAAACATTAAAAATAGTAGTTTCCAAACTTTTGACTGGTAGTGCATATACCTGCACATTTAAATATGCATGTGGTGTATATACACGTTATATATAATGTATAAGTGTATGGGGTTTGTATATACATGTGCTTAGTGCCTCTCCTGCACATGCATACCAATAATGCTAACTTGCTAACTCGCGACTAAAAGTGGCAAAGTTTAATCAGGTGTTTCACTTTTATCAAAGCAACTATGAAAACTAAAAGGTCGGAAGTTTCAGTCTGACAGAAAACCAGCTTACTGAGAGGAAAAAAAGTTCAGAAATACTGAATAAAACTGGTAATTTATAGCTCTGAGACTCACCCGCTTCTGTTAGCTGCGCTTAAAATACACCAAAACTGTTAAAATATCATCGAAATACTAAAAAACTGTGTGAAAATACCGATAAAACACATTAAAACTGAGTTTACTAACGCTAACGCATAAAATCCTGTTGAAAACAAGCGGTAGGGAGGGGAGGGGCTAGCTTGGGCTTTGCACACAGGCTCCGCCCACTCAGTATCTGATTTGCTCGTTGCTCAGGAGACGGCATTGAGTTGTATTTTTATTGAACGTTCTAACTGTCACTCAAACACGAAATTAACATAGCTCGAGGGGGGTTGAGCCCAAACCAGCCACTGTTTCACACACAAAAAAACTCCTAAAACGGCGACTGGCTTTTGAACAGCACATAATTAGCGATCTGTTTTAAGCTACATCCGGGTTTAGCGTTAATCTAACTCTTTATGATACTGTTAATAAAATCGCGGCATTATATCTGAACGCTTTCAGCAACTTCCTGAACTTCCTGCCTGAGGTTACGTCATTTTTTACGCCCCCTCAAAACAGTTAGCCAACCAGAAAGAGGAATTTCATTAAATAAACGCCTCTTTTAGAATTCCTTGACTCCGATTGGTCAGGCGTTCTGAGAACGCGTAAAGCATGACGTAACCCCAAAGGGGCGTTTACTCATAGAAATCCTCGATTCCGATTAGTCGGGAGCTCTGAGAGGGCGTTATGTATGACGTGAGGCTCATATTGCCATGCTCCGCCCACGAGAGGCGGGGCTTAAGCTAGTGCCCGGGATTCCTCGCCCCGTCCGTCCGCAGTCAGTCAGAGCTGAGGCGCGCGCGTGTATGTGTGCACAGCGTTTCGCTTAAATACGGACAAAACCCAACACAACCCGAACCAAAACAGCTCAAACTGACATTATAAACAAGTTCGGACTGATTTTGATGCAAAGCGCTCAAATATTCAGCATGTTCGCGAGCACCAAAACACGACACCGAACAAAAGATCCGCATATAAACACCATCAAACGTTTATTAGGGGCAGATTTCGTGATCTCATGATTTCTGGATTGAACAAGCACACTCGAACATGACACCACCAACACACACGCCTATTTCATGACATGTTGTCCTTTAGTAATCAGACCCAAAGTCAAAATGGGAACTAAAAATCTGATCGCGTAAACATGGACTCTCTATGAGATCATGCGAGGATCTGAAATGAGAGATCCGATCATATATTACAACAAAAACACGCCAGTTGATCTAATATTCTTTGTTTACTGGGAGACTGAAGGGGAAAATGTCTAACCGTGTTTGAGCACCTCTTCCCTCCCCCTCTGAACACCAGACACAGCTACAGATCTGCTTTCAGGTCAAAAACAAGTGCTAAAAGCCCTCGTTAAAGCATCGGACGCAAACAGATGGGTTTGTGTGTCACAACATAGAGATACACGTTTCTTTGGGGCTTCAGTTGGCCAAAGCTTTGCCCCTTTTCTCCCCTTAATGTGCCATGATCGAACAAACAGCCCCGATTAACACATTAAAATCTCTTGAACGACCAGCCGCTTGCAGAAAGCACTCAAACACCGACAGAAACATATAATCGATCAAAAGAGGACAACATAAATTTGTTTTCTTTTGCCCAGCTGCTACATACCTGCGAAAAAGAGCCTCGCACTCCGGATTCGTGTTTGGAACAAATAGTTGGGAACGCCCCCCTCTCCTCCCATTGGTCTACGCGACAGTATGCGTCATCTGGATTTGAATACGACCCGCCAAATCCATACTACCACCGCTTTAACACACCTGTAGTATCGGCTTTTCTTTGTAATTATTATCAAAGTCACTTTAAGACTTGTCATTTCACTCGAAGGCCATCTTTGAAACGTCTCTCGGGCATTTAAGTGCAGCTCCTATCTCTTTGAATGGGGATCACCAAATTCTCTAAAACTGTTTGCTAAGCTTTCGATTAAATTTCATATTTGAAATCACCAATGAAATCTGACAACAAATGTCTCATAAATTTTGTTTCTAAACGCTCGAATCATGACAAAAAACGGTATTTTTCAGGCTGGATCAAGCTAATCCATACATGCGCAGACCTAAATGCGCGTCTCGTGCCTCATTTCTGAGGCGCGCGTCTGACTGTTTCTATAGAAACCGGAGCTTCTAACGGCCGCTGCAGTGACGCGATGACTTTACCAGTCGGCGATTGGCTCGAAGGCGGGACTTATTCCGCCATATTGCGCGTTGCACTTTCTCCCATTCATAATAATAATACGAGTGTTATTCTATAGTCTTTGTTATTATTCACTCTGAAAGACACACGCTCACAAATATGTGTTATCAGATAGTAAATAGCCTAAAGTAAACATTTTTAAAATAACATTGTTTGAATTTGACTATGAGATGTGGCAGCAGGTGCTGTATGTATTTTATTTTGGTGAATTAGAACACGCCCCTTGTCAAAACCCCGTCTTCGTAAAGCAAAATGATTGACAGATGGAGAGCGTTTCTGATTGGCTATAAAAGCGCGGGACGCTCCACCTTCAATTTAAAGAGCGTACGTTAATTTCACCCCCTCAACGTTTGTAGAGACATTTTGTGTGCGCTATTAAAATTAAAATTTGTTTCACAACTTGTTTTATGTACTTCGTCATCAACAGCAACATTATATTATACCTGATATAACTTCGTATTATCGTTAAGGGTACAAAGGGGCTGAAGGCACACCTTAAGACAAATTGTGCTTTTCACTACTCTCAAACTATATGATTGCAGGAAAAATATGTATGTTTGTATTGGACATTGATGGAACAACATATTTTGTGTGAAAAAAAATAATAAAGTGGTTATTTTTTTAAAAAAAATATTATAAATGTATGAGGTGGTGAGGGGGGCCTTTTACCCCACACACAGGGTAAAATGCACACAGTATTTATACAAATACTTTAGCTAAAATAATATGTTTTTAATAATGACTCGGTTAATACTTGTTCAAAAGAATAACTTTAGCAAAGTTTTAACTATTTTCTGTTTATTTTGATAAATAAAAATTCATTTTTGTTCAATAAATATACTGTCATTAAAATAGGCCTATGTGATATTTTTATATATTTTATATAATTTATTATCATGTTAATTACTGTGCTTTTTGCCCCAACATCAGCGGCGCTATTTACCCCAAATACCATACTTTTACATATTGAAAAACTGTTGCTTGAATTACCTTGAACAAAACTGAAAATAAGAAGACCTAAGTCTGAAAATACAAACATTAATTTAATGGATTCTTATTTGCTACTTAAATCAACAACATTTTAAAAAACATCAAATATTAGATCAAACTACCTCAGAATCAGCTTTGCACTGCTGCACGCGATCGCGTCAAGGATCAGACAAATTTGCACGTGCATTTTGAAAAACGGATGTTTAGGAATGTGCTGTGGCAAGTTTTTGTGCCATCTAGTGGTTAAGAGAAAAATAAAATTAAAGGCGCCTTTAGCCCCGTTGTACCCTACTAATAAAGTACGGATACCGTGGTTGAAAAAAAACGACAAATAGCACATACATTCTACTATAAGATTTATCCGCACAAATTTGAAAACTTGCTAACAACTTTTTACCTCAGAAAATACACAAAAAATGAACAACCTGAGGGTGAGTTAATGATGACAGATTTGGGTGAACTATCCCTTTAATAAGGATTCATTTTTTAACGTAAACCTGGTTAGAAATGACTACAGGACAGTGTTGCCAAGTCCGCAGTTTTCCCGCGGAATTGGGCTACTTTTACACTGTTCCCGCGGGTTGTTCTTCATGTCTGCGGGTTGAATCGACCCAAAATAACGTGATATTTAGCTCCTGGAATGCGAATTTTACCGCCAAAACGCAAAATTTTGCTAGTTTTGAGGAGAAACTTGGCGGGTTTTGTTGTGAAAATCTGGCAACCCTAATCCAGGACCTTTAATCTAGTAGTGAAAGGTTCAATTAAAACACTCAGTCAGTATATAGTTTTTTCCATTTAATAAACTTTAAAACACATGGATTTGATTTGGTTTTGCTTAAATGACATTGCAGTTTGGACAGGTCTATTTTGAGGATGCCACCTGTACAGTCTTTTCACATAAACATTTCACTCAATCCAAACGTACATGTGGAATAAGGCTCTTTAATTGCATATCAAAGCACTTTATCACTAACAGAACCGCTGCAAACTTATTGATAATCATAAGCTTGACGTTACAGGTTAGTTTTTTGACATAAGAAACAAGAAAAAAATTGGATATAAAAGAAAATATAATTTACATATATAATTTGGGAGTAATAAGTAAGGACACAAAGCGTGGGTATAATAGAAAAATACACAAATTGGTCACATTTTGTGCCCATCAAGGCAGGACTGCAGATCCCGGAATCATTGGGGTGTGTAGAGATGCTTCACTACAAGAAAATTCAATATGAATTCAGTAGCAAAGACACTTTCAACCCACAACAAAATAAAAAGCGATTCTAAATGCACTTTACAGGAGCTTTTAGATGTTTTAAACAGGTTATTAGTACAATATTAACAGACAGAATTATTACAAGGTGTAAATGACTCAACGTAGCCATCTCACATTTACACCACACTAATTAAAGACTATATCAATCGAGTAATTGTTGCATTATAGAGGTTTACCGATCCACCCGGTTGATGTGAGAAGACTTTTCCTCATCCTGGCCGTCTAACCCATCATCTATGGTTTCCCATTCTTCAGATGCTACTGCAAAAAATGTCTTACAAACTACAGAGACATTTCCCAAAGTTGACACACAAAATACAGACAGGCAAAATATTGTCTTTATATTCAGACAATAAATCTGCATTCAAATCCAGCAAATACATAAAAATCTGTAATGTGCAATGACTGTTTCCCATGGGTCGAACAGGAGTATAAAACTGAACATTTTCAAATGAATAGTTCACCCAAACAATAAATTCTCTTTTTATATTTACTCACCGTCATGTCATTTCAAACCTATATGACTTTCTTCTGTGAAACACAAAAGGAGCAGTTTGCACTGCTCTTTTCCATATAATGACTCAATGAATAGAGACGGACGTTGTCAAGCTCCAAAAAAGGCAATAAAAGAGCCATAAAATTATTCCATATGACTACTTTCATGGTGTTATTTAATACATTTTAGAGCTTGATAGCATCCACCACCATTCTCTTTCATTAAAGGGATAGTTCACCCTAAAATGACAATTAATCGCATCCAAAATAAAAGTTTGTTTACATAATATATGTGTGTGTACTGTGTATATTTATTATGTATACATAAATACACACATACATGTATTTATTTAAGAAATATTTACATGTATATTTATATATAATTTTATATAAAAATATTAGAGATGCACCGATATATCGGCCAATAGCCGATACTGTGAAAATTTGCTTTTATCGGCCAATACCGATTATTGGCCGATATATCGGTGCATCTCTAATATTTATATATATGTAAATATTTCTTAAATAAATACATGTATGTGTTAGTTTTAAAACAGCCAATAGTCAGGGCAGATATATCCTGTCAATCAAAAAAGGGCAGGAAAATGCACTGAATTTGTACTTTGTGTAAAGAAAATGGTAAGAAGCCAGTTTGATGTTCAATATTAATAGTAATTATATGAATTAAAAGTTAAGAAATATTAATTTAATCTTCAGAATTTATTTAGTGTGTGTTAATATTAATTTGAGTAATGTGTTTATGTGTATAACTGATACCAGTTACTCTGAAACAAGTTGATGAAATGGAGATAATAAAGTTTTTATTTGCATTTCTTTCAAAATATAATAATTAAAAATAGAATGATTAGTTAAAATTATAATGAAATTATCATTAATTTAAAAGAAGGAACCCCCAAATTATTGGTATCGGTATCGGCAGATATCACTCTGAATAATCGGCTATCAGTAGATAAATTTAGTATCGGTGCATCTTTAATAAATATAATGTATTTTTGTTAAATATATACATGCATGAGTGTCTATTTATATATACATAATAAATATACCCATTACACACACATATATTATGTAAACACAAACTTTTATTTTGGATGCGATTAATCGTTTGACGGGACTAAAATTAAGTCATCATTTACTCACTTTTTAAAAAAGATATATTTTTGCTGTTTTTGCTTTTATTATGACAGGACAGTAAGCAGACAGGAAGATAAGTGGGAGAGAGAGAGAGAGATGGGGGATCAGGTAGGGTCCTTAAGCCGAGACTCGAACTCGGGTTGCCCGAAGTGCAAAGGTGCTACATGTGGCCATGCTGCCCACGAGGCTATCGGGGGCTACCGACATCATTTACTCACTTTGATGTTGTTCTAATGCCGCATGCCCTTCTTTCTTTTTTGACCACAAAAGGAGAATTTTTAAAAAAACGTCCAGGGGCACGTTTCCCGAAGCGAACTATGGTCGCAAGTTCGGTCGTTACCAATAGAGTTCAATGGGACTTACGACCATGGTTCACCAACGATGCTTTCGGGAAACGCACCCCTGGTCAAATTCGTCCAAACAATGGCAGTGAAAAAAAAGACACAAAAGTATCACAGAATGATCCCATGTGACACGTGTCATATATTCCAAGTGTTCTAGGGTTGTACAATATGAAATTTAATGTATTATTTAACAAAAATCCTCTTCTGTGCTCAACTGCGTAATCATGAGTCTCTATTAGCGCTGCAGTTTACTCCGACTCACCCAGAAAAAACACAAAAGTTATGAGAAATCAGGATGATAAATACGCAACATGAAATACAATCCATGTATCTTCTTCTCTGAGGTGAATATATCCGTCGTGTCCGTCATAAGAAGTTATCACGTTCTTCACATCTGTCAACTGTCATTCTGACTGTCATCAGACAAACAATGTTCTGTCCGGAGATATTTAACTCAGTGAAGACAATATTCGGATACTATTGGGGATTTCTAGGCATTGTAGTTCATGTCGCGTATTTATTAATCTTGATTTCTCACAACTTGTGTGCTTTTTCTGGGCGAGATGGAGCGATAAAAGAGTCTCACGAAAGCACACGACGCATAGCCGTGCACAGATCAATGGCCAAGGTCAGGATTTTCATTAAACAATACATTAAATTCTGGTTTGTTTCACCAAACCCTATCGTACACTCTCAGTACACTTCTTCTATACGACATGTGTCGGATGGGATCATTCTGTGATACATTTGCGTCTATTTTAAAAAGCTTGATGCAGTTCACTGCCATTATATGGATGAGTGCGAGCGGGACATTTGTTTTTTAATTATTATTTCTGCTTTTGTGGTCCAAAAAAAGAAAGAAGGCCATCCGGCATTAGAACAACACCATTGTGCTGAAGTTGTTCTTTTGTGTTCCATGAAAAAAGCAAGTAAAAATGGATTTGAAATGACATGATGGTAAATAAAAGACAGAATTTACATTTTTGGGTGAATTAACCCTTCAAAACATGATGACAGACTGTTGGTCTGAGTTGTCATTCAATAAAAACACTTAAAGTGAGACAAAATGACACCGAATATTAGAAATTGTACATTCGGTCCCGAATCACGGTTGATTTGAAGCTTCATGTGAAATTCACAGAGTAAACTGCACAAAATGCAGCACAACATTACATAGAGTACACTACAGCTGGATCACTGAACATTTAGACACCCCCGTCAAACAGAGTCATTTATGGTTACGGTTTATGCTGCCGTTCTTTTAATAGTGACAGATTAATCAAAAACCCAGTGATTTTGATTGGGAATCATCTTGTCTAAGAGTCGCTGATCAACCAAAAACGAGCCCTGTCTTATGATTGGATGAGAGCAGGCCTTGCCTCTTACTGATTGGTTAAGATAAGGCCTTTTCGGTCTCTGATTGGCTACGAGTGGGCCCTGCTGCTCACTGATTGGCTGAAAGCAGGCCCTGTCTCTGGGCGTGCTCAAGGATCGCGGTGTGGCAGAAATAGTACTGCTCGGGTGTTTGGATGCTGAAGGCACGCTGCGCTCTCATCCGTCGGACCGTCTGGCAAATGTTAAGGGTCCCGACATCCTGCAGCTGCGACAGACAGATATCCAGCGCACAAAATGTACCTGCGGGGGAGAGGAGATCAGTCTGATAAGCCATTAAACAGAGAGTTCACACAAAAATTACACATACTGATGTCACATACTGATTTTAGCCTAGTATATAGTAGGGAAGTATGCAATATCAGATGCAGCCTATCGCTTTTAGGTGCCTCGTTAGTATGTAGATTTGTTTTGGTGATGCATTTAATTACTGACCGGTCCTGCCGATGCCAGCGCTGCAGTGGACCACCATTGGTGGGCCGAGCGGATGACCTCTCCACTGCGAGCCGAAAGCCTGGACCGCCCACTGCTGCTGCTGCTTCACGGCACCCAGGAAGCCAATCAGAGACAGTGCGGAGGACGGGACCCCGTAATCAGGCCAGCTGAGGAACTGAAAATGAGTCACTTGTCTCTGTTCAAACGTCTGGGAAAAAACAACAATAAAATAAGATTAGACACAAGTCAGAAAAACTGAACATTTATTATATATTTGCTGGCAATATATACAGTACAGCAGAGGATTGTGAATATTACCTTTTTAACACAATCGTTTTGGTCATTAAGATTCCAAAAGACTATTTATTTATTAATTTATATTTAAACTTCGTTCAAAAGTTAAGGGGCAGTAAGAGTTTTTTTTTTTTTAAAGAAATCAACACTTTTATTCAGCAAACATGAATTAAATTGATCAAAAGTGACAGTAAAGACTTTTATAATGTTACAAAAGATTTCTATTTCCAACAAATGCTGTTCTTTTGAACTTTCTATTCATCAAAGAATCCTGAAAAAATGTGTCACGGTTTCCACAATTAAAAATATGAAGCAGTACAACTGTTTTCAACATAGATAATAATAATAATGTTTCTTGAGTAGCAAATCAGCATATTAGAATGATTTCTGAAGGATCATGTGACACTGAAGACTGGAGTAATGATGCTGAAAATTCAGCTTTGATCATGGGAATAAAATAAATTAAAATATTAACCAGTTATTTTGAATTGTAATGTAATCACATGTAATGTAATCACATGTAATATATATATATATAAAATTGTATTATGTATGAATCAATATTATATCTATATAATATATATCTATTATATATATATATATATATATATATATATATATATATATATATATATATCTATTATATATATATATATATATATATATATATATATATATATATATATATATATATATATATATATATATATATATATACACACACACTGAATTGTAATATTTCACAATATCATAGCTTTAATTTAAATATAATTATATGTTATATTGTATTATGTATGAATTGTAATATTTACAATATTAGCTGAATTATGAGCTGAATTATCAGTCAATTCATATATAATACAATATAATTTAATTCATGTATTATTTTTATTTTACATTATTATTTTTTTATTTTAATGATCATATTGCCTTTTATTACTATGCACTGCTATAATGGTGCATATAAATAAAAAATAGTATTTTTTTTCTTGTTTTCATTTAGTGAAAAAAAAAAAAACTGAAACACATGACTTGAAATGATGTAACTAGATTTTCACTGTATTAAAATTCTTATATTTTGAATCTACTTTGCAAAAAGCCATTTTTTCAAGTCATGTTTTCCACACTTTTTTGGCCAAAATGATGCTTAAGTTTTTTTTTCATTTCAGAGCAGATACATAAAGACAGCTAAAATATCATCAAAATGCTGACAAATATTGCAATACAAATTTTTTTAGTAGTAGTATTGCCCAGCCCTATAGACAACATTATGAAAGGTGGTTTGAGAGACTATAATCATTATATTAATCATATATGAAATGATAATTACTGACTGGTTGTTCATTGAACAACTGTTGGCATTTAAAACTGATATATTAACCCAGTGAATGTGTGTTACCTCTGTGTTGTGCAGCTCAAGTGTGGTTTGGTTGTAATGTGCATGGTTGTCCACTCTGTGATTGACCACAGCGATGTGCCCGTACACCTCCTGACCGCCCTCCTCCTGGGGCCAGTACTGTCCACACTTCCTCCGGCCGCCCTCATCCGTCCTGCAAACACACATTCACACACAGATCTCTAAGCAGCAGACTTTGTAATCTACCGTGACAATGTCCATATGGCTGATCTCAGAACAGATCAGTTCTACAGAATCACTTCTGAAAGCATCACAGGTGATGGAAAGCCTCACTAAATTCTGATTCATATTGTACACTAAAAGTGGCTGACTTCTACATATTTCTAGAAGCGGGTTCCTTTTATCAGCCCACCAGGCAACAAAGTTGTATTTATGTTCCCAGTCTGCTACAATGAGGATAAATTAGTCAATGGATTTACCAAAGTTTATGGCACTGAATCTCTGAAGATATTTAAGAGTTTTGAAACATTTTAGTAGCAAGTAGATGTGAACTCATGAGCTCAATTGTACATTATATTTTGCTATCCGGTTAAATCTGATTTATGTGAAATATCACATAAGATAGTGGTTGGTCACTTTATATATGCTGGTCAGAAAACCTCTTCCTGTCTAAGTGGGCGTTTTTTGGCCTGAATAAGTGGCAATTTGGACTAGAGTTTCTGGTGATAGTAAAAAGTCTGTTTACGGAAGACTACACATATTCGTTGATTAGACTCTCTGGCTTCATCCGAAATCGCATACTTCCCTACTATATAGTAGGCGAAAAACAGTATGTGACAAAAGAAGTGTCCGAATTCACAGTACTCATACTTTTTTAGTGGTTGCAAAGTAAGTACTTATCCAAAATAAGAGAGTATGTGATTTCGGACGTAGCCTCTGTGACTTCTTACCTTGTCGTCATGACGATGACAAGCACACTTTGCTCCCACACCATTCTCCAGAAATCTCCGTAGGTTTTCTCCAGTGGACCTGTTAAGAAACAACAGATGCTTCAGTTCCAGTGCAGATTAGAAATCGTAACACTAAATCTAATGTGGTTTTATAAACTGATTATTTTTACCCTGTGTCCCAATATATGCATTTTTCTGTTTGTATCCATCCATGAAGCTGGCATTTATGTAGTCTGATCTCTGTGGAAAGAAAACAAAAGATCAGTGTCCAGTCAGAATACAGTATTCAGCAAAGAGACATTAAAACGATATCTACTTCAAATAAATGCTGTTCTTTTGAACTGTTTTGAACATTGATAATAATAAGAAACACTTCTTAATCATCAAATAATAATGAATGTTTCTTGAGCAGTAAATCAGCATATCAGAATGATTTCTGAAGGATCATGTGACACTGAAGACTGGAGTAATGATGCTGAAAATTCAGCTTTGATCACTGAAATAAATTTAATTTTACAATATATTCAAATAGGAAACAGTTCTTTTAAATTGTAATAATATCTCACAGAATTACTGTTTTCACTGTATAGTTGATCAAATAAATGCAGCAGGCCTAAATCACAGCACAAACCTCGTTTCTCCTGGCTTTGAGTCGCACTCGAGTCTGATCGAGACACAGCACGTCACCATAGCGATTCCGCTCCTGGTTGTGAGCAGCCCTGCAGAAGTTCAACGACAATGTGAAATCAATTATTGTGCACAAATGATCAGTGCATGTTATTCTGAAGATGTTTTCAAATAATATTACTATCTTTTCTGCTGACAAAATCATATGGCCTTGATTTTGGCCTCACAATCCAATCAAATCCTGGTGAATAAAATCAAAATCAATCTATTTTTTGTTAATTGAAATAAATCAGAAATAAAATAAAATATAACTAAACAAAGATTAGAAATGTTGCCTTGGCAAATAACTGAAATAAGTCTAACTGGACATAAATAAAAACTTGAACTTACGTAAAAATAAACTTAAATAGTAATATTTAAAAAATATCAAAAACTAATAAAAACAACAAGAGCAAATAACAAAACTAAACAAGAAATTAAATGTGAAAAATGAAAATATAAATCAAAATATGTTTAAAAACTTTAATAGTATATAAACATTACTAAAATAACACTATACAGGTGCTGGTCATATAATTAGAATATCATCAAAAAGTTGATTTATTTCACTAATTCCATTCAAAAATTGAAACTTGTATATTATATTCATTCATTCATGCGAGATGCTTCTGACGCTGTCTGTTGTTCAAGAGTAGCTTGACACAAGGAATGCGACAGCTGAAACCCATGTCTTGCATACGTCTGTGCGTAGTGGTTCTTGAAGCACTGACTCCAGCTGCAGTCCACTCTTTGTGAATCTCCCCCCACATTTTTGAATGGGTTTTGTTTCACAATCCCCTCCAGGGTGCGGTTATCCCTATTGCTTGTACACTTTTTTCTACCACATCTTTTCCTTCCCTTCGCCTCTCGATTAATGTGCTTGGACACAGAGCTCTGTGAACAGCCAGCCTCTTTTGCAATGACCCTCCTTGTGCAAGGTGTCAATGGTCGTCTTTTGGACAACTGTCAAGTCAGCAGTCTTCCCCATGATTGTGTAGCCTACAGAACTAGACTGAGAGACCATTTAAAGGCCTTTGCAGGTGTTTTGAGTTAATTAGCTGATTAGAGTGTGGCACCAGGTGACTTCAATAGTGAACCTTTTCACAATATTCTAATTTTCTGAGATACTGAATTTGGGATTTTCCTTAGTTGTCAGTTATAATCATCAAAATTAAAAGAAATAAACATTTGAAATATATCAGTCTGTGTGTAATGAATGAATATAATATACAAGTTTCACTTTTTGAATGGAATTAGTGAAATAAATCAACTTTTTGATGATATTCTAATTATATGACCAGCACCTGTATATTATTTCCCACCAAATATTCTGTTTTACTCTGACATACCCCACATGATGCAAGTTAAAGTCTCATTTTGTCAAGTAAGATGTAGAAAGATGTTGATCCTGGAACAACATTCCTGTCCAAAAACATAGTCCTAACCTTATCCCTACCCATAACTTATCCCTAAAATCAGAGGGAAATGATTAGGGCTGCCCCTAATAGTCAACGAGAAGAGGCTAGTCTACCAAAATAAGTTTTAGTCGGTTAGTCGCAGAAAGAAAAAAAAAAAACCTCCACCGGAAGTGGAGAAATCACGCAGTCTGTGACGGACAGATCGTTAACGGCAGGAAATCCAAACATTCGCGGAGGTCAACACTGCTTCATGAAGCTTCGAAGCTTTACGAATCTTTTGTTTCGAATCAGTGGTTTGGAGCGTGTATCAATCTGCCAAAGTCACGGCAGTTTGATACACGCTCCGAACCATTGATTTGTAACAAAAGATTCGTAAAGTTTCGAAGCTTCAGTGTTTTGAAATCGCCCATCACTAGATATTGTTAAATAAAGTCGTTATTTAGTTTTTTTTTGGCGCACAAAAAGTATTCTCATCACTTCATAACATTAAGGTTGAACCACTGTAGTCACATGAACTGTTTTAAATATGTCTTTAGTAGCTTTCTGGGCATCTGAAAGTGTTAATTATCTTGCTGTCAATGGAGGCCTCACTGAGCCATCAGATTTTATCAAAAATATCTTAATTTGTGTTCCGAAGATGAACGAAGTTCTTACGGGTGTGGAACGGCATGAGGGTGAGTAATAAATAATAAAATAATTTTCATTTTTGGGTGAACTAACACTTTAACTTAAAATAGGCCTACTCCATTTTTGGTCATACATATAAGAATAATCCAACATTCGAAACTCTAAATGCTTTGCTTTTATTTCTGTAAACTCACAATAACAACAAAACATTGTGCTTTTGTAAAATAGCCTAATGAAAACACACAGGATGCGCTTTCTGATGTTTCGGTCTCAAGTGAACTTGAGTGCGTCACAAAAATGAACTGAAACTCAGCGTATACATGCCTCATACACATGAGAAACATATCTATGGAAAGCTTGTCTACTTTGTCTAATGTCTACTTTTAAATTAACCAATTAAAATGGAAAACAAATATTCTCAGATTATCTAATCCGTATGAAACATGCATATAGGGGCGTCCACTTCTGCGGAGATAATGAGTCAGCGTCACTGCAGCCGAAAATAAAGAAAACACTAGTTTATCAATGAATTATTAAAATGTTCAGACAGTCTCCTGTTTTTTCATGCCACAATTATAATCATTATGTTTGCGATGCGCTTGAGCGCTGATTAGGCTTTGTATATAGGCGATTAAAAGCTCATTATTATGATTTATTTGGTTTATTAATATAAACACATGATTAGTTGACTAATCGCTTAAATGAACGACTATCTTTAGTCGAGGACAGCCCTAGAAATGATAGATGAATAACACTGATGTAGAAGCACCCAACCCTGGTTATAAGCCTAAACCCTAAACCAATCCCTCAAATCTGATTGGTTGATTGGAATGTTCCACTTACAGCGCACAGGTGAAGGTTCCAGGCGGCTGCTCCCTGCGAAGCTCCTCATACTCCAGGTAGATCCCGCTGCGCTGGGCCCGGTTCAGGTGGGCCATGAGCTCGGCCAGACTCATGGCCTCAGATCCAGGCGTGTGTATGGACGTGTTCTCCAGAGGAATCCCCACCAGCTCATCAACAGGGTCCACACGTCCGTTCTGCTCAGACAGCAGCTGCAGGTTCCAGCTGTGCACGTCCAGAGGCAAACAGCCACCCAGGTGCTCAGGTAAACAGTCTCTGGGCAGATGCTGTCGCAGGTCGGCCATCTTTACCATCTGAACCTGCGAAGATTGTTTCATGTTTAGAAAAACCCACAGAATGGCACTACTGCAAGAAAAGACAAGTGCAAGCAGACAGACCAGAGAAAAAACAAAACAGTTTAAGGGCGTCAAGTTGGTTTATCAGTCCTCATCAGTTTAGTCACGGTGGTAAACCAGGTCTAACCAGTATGACCAAGATGTTGTGACAGGCCAACCTCTGCTGGTTTTGATTTAAACCAGCTATTGCCATGTAAAACTTAGTTGAATCTCAATATTTGTATAGTATGACAGAACTAAACATATGATATTGAAATACTTAATATCATTTAAAATTATATTTTTTATTTAATAGGATTTTAATATTTATATTTGCTTTCCATTTTGGGTCTATGGAAGCTTGTTTCCACCAGGGGATAAAAATAAAAAAGGTAATTGCGACTTTTCTCTCACAATTCTGACTTTTTTCCACACAATTGCGAGTTTATATCTCACAGAATGTCTGAATTTATGATGATGAGAAATAAATTGCAATTCTGACATTTTTGCCAGAAAAGTTTACATCTGAATATCCCAATTATGAGAAAAAAGGTCAGATTTGTGGGATATGAACTCACAATAGAAAAAAATAATTCAGAATTGTGAGCTGACTTTTTTCCTGGCAAAAATGTCAAAGTTGCAATTTATTTCTCATAATCAAAATTGTGAGATATAGGCTAAAGTCACAATTGTAAGATATAAACTCGCAATTGTGTGGAAAAAGTCAGAATTGTCAGATAAAAAGTCACATTTACCCTTTTTAGGACTTTTTTCTTGCAATTGCAAGTTTACATCTCACAATTCTGAGAGAAAAAAAGGTCAGATTTGTGGGATATTATGGAGCCTCGCATGACATGCAAGAAAAAAAAAGTCAATCGTGCACACAGTTTACTATTTCGCTCCCTCAATTAGCTAAATCATACACACGATTTATAAATCAAGGGAACGAATCAGTAAATCGTGCGTATGATTTATAAATCGAGGGAACAAATCAGTAAATTGTGCATGTGATTTATAAATTGAGGGAACAAATCAGTAAATTGTGCATGTGATTTATAAATCGAGGGAACAAATCAGTAAATTGTGCATGTGATTTATAAATCAAGGGAACGAATCAGTAAATCATACACACGATTTATAAATCAAGGGAACGAATCAGTAAATCGTGCGTATGATTTATAAATCGAGGGAACAAATCAGTAAATTGTGCATGTGATTTATAAATTGAGGGAACAAATCAGTAAATTGTGCATGTGATTTATAAATCGAGGGAACAAATCAGTAAATTGTGCATGTGATTTATAAATCAAGGGAACGAATCAGTAAATCGTGCGTATGATTTATAAATCGAGGGAACAAATCAGTAAATTGTGCATGTGATTTATAAATGAGGGAACAAATCAGTAAATGTGCATGTGATTTATAAATCGAGGGAACAAATCAGTAAATTGTGCATGTGATTTATAAATCAAGGGAACGAATCAGTAAATCGTGCGTATGATTTATAAATCGAGGGAACAAATCAGTAAATTGTGCATGTGATTTATAAATCAAGGGAACAAATCAGTAAATTGTGCATGTGATTTATAAATCGAGGGAACAAATCAGTAAATTGTGCATGTGATTTATAAATCGAGGGAACAAATCAGTAAATTGTGCATGTGATTTATAAATCGAGGGAACAAATCAGTAAATTGTGCATGTGATTTATAAATCGAGGGAACAAATCAGTAAATTGTGCATGTGATTTATAAATCAAGGGAACAAATCAGTAAATTGTGCATGTGATTTATAAATCGAGGGAACAAATCAGTAAATTGTGCATGTGATTTATAAATCGAGGGAACAAATCAGTAAATTGTGCATGTGATTTATAAATCAAGGGAACGAATCAGTAAATCATACACACGATTTATAAATTAAGGGAACAAATCAGTAAATCATGCGTATGATTTATAAATTGAGGGAACAAATCAGTAAATCGTGCATGTGATTTATAAATCGAGGGAACAAATTAGTAAATTGTGCATGTGATTTATAAATCGAGGGAACAAATCAGTAAATCATGCGTATGATTTATAAATCAAGGGAACAAATCAGTAAATCGTGCATGTGATTTATAAATCGAGGAAACAAATTAGTAAATTGTGCATGTGATTTATAAATCGAGGGAACAAATCAGTAAATTGTGCATGTGATTTATAAATCAAGGGAACAAATCAGTAAATCGTGCATGTGATTTATAAATCGAGGAAACAAATTAGTAAATTGTGCATGTGATTTATAAATCGAGGGAACAAATCAGTAAATTGTGCATGTGATTTATAAATCGAGGGAACAAATTAGTAAATTGTGCATGTGATTTATAAATCGAGGGAACAAATCAGTAAATCATGCGTGTGATTTATAAATCGAGGGAACAAATTAGTAAATCGTGCATGTGATTTATAAATCGAGGGAACAAATCAGTAAATTGTGCATGTGATTTATAAATCGAGGGAACAAATCAGTAAATTGTGCATGTGATTTATAAATCGAGGGAACAAATCAGTAAATCATGCATATGATTTATAAATCAAGGGAACAAATCAGTAAATCGTGCATGTGATTTATAAATCGAGGGAACAAATTAGTAAATTGTGCATGTGATTTATAAATCGAGGGAACGAATCAGTAAATCATACACACGATTTATAAATCGAGGGAACGAATCAGTAAATCATGCGTATGATTTATAAATCAAGGGAACAAATCAGTAAATTGTGCATGTGATTTATAAATCGAGGGAACAAATCAGTAAATCGTGCATGTGATTTATAAATCGAGGGAACAAATCAGTAAATCGTGCATGTGATTTATAAATCGAGGGAACAAATCAGTAAATCGTGCATGTGATTTATAAATCGAGGGAACAAATAGTAAATCGTGCATGTGATTATAAATCGAGGGAACAAATCAGTAAATCGTGCATGTGATTTATAAATCGAGGGAACAAATCAGTAAATGTGCATGTGATTTATAAATCGAGGGAACAAATAGTAAATCGTGCATGTGATTTATAAATCGAGGGAACAAATAGTAAATTGTGCATGTGATTTATAAATCGAGGGAACAAATTAGTAAATTGTGCATGTGATTTATAAATCGAGGGAACAAATCAGTAAATCGTGCATGTGATTTATAAATCGAGGGAACAAATCAGTAAATTGTACACACGATTTAGCTTTTTTTTCCCTGCATGTTATGTGCGGGGCTCTGTAGAATAAACTCGCAATGGAGAGAAAAATTTCAGAATTGTGAGCTGACTTTTTCCCCTTCACAATTGCGACTTTATTTCTCGCAATTTTGACTATAACTAGCTATTGCAAAGTGAATATCATAATCTGAGAAAGAAAAAAAAAACAAGACAACGAGACAAAATGTCCAAATTTATCTCTCGCAATCCTGGCTTATTTCTCATAATTTATTTCTCTGAATCAAAATTCAGATTTTTTCCCCCCTCAGAATTGCAAGTCATAAAGTCCTGACTTTTTTATTGCAATTGCGAGTTTATATCCTGCAAATTCAACCTTTTTTTCCTCAGAATTTTAAGATATAAACTCCCAATTGTAAGAAAAATAGTCCGAAACAAGCTTCCATAGAGGTCAAAGGGATATAAATCAGTACAGGAAGACTAACTCTTATGTGTGTGTGTGTGTGTGTGTGTGTGTGTGTGTGTGTGTGTGTGTGTACTAACCCGTTCTCTGAGCTTCTCCTTCAGTAACAGACTCAATAAGTTATACGGGACCCTGAACCACACAGGAGCTCCAACGATGAGCACTTTCTTCAGCCGTGCTGGGAACGCACCCTGAAAACAACAGCAGAAGAACATTTTGTTCTAATTCATTCTGACAACTAAATCCCCCCAAAAAACCCACACACTAGTTTTGATCATGAATGGGCGGCAGCCATCAGAAACAGGAAATCCACAGACAGACTAAACACAGAAACTCTCACCTTGAGCAAATTGAGGATCTTTTTGCTCAGGTCCAGTTCAAAGTTAGTATAGTTGGATCCAGCCATGTCATAAATGAAGACCAGCCCATTTCTCTGAGTCTCAAAGCTACAGGAAAGAAAGAGAGAATTATAACTCATGATGATGAGCCGTTTTCTGATGATAAAACCTGTGGTTTCATTAAATGTCATTTCAAAGATGAAGAAAGTTTATATCCAACTACCTACACTACCGTTTACATTTGTGATTGGCAAGATTTTTTAATGTTTTTGTATCTTATGTTCAACAAGGCTGAATTTATTTGATCAAAAATACTTAATATACTTAAAACACTGATTATTATCAATGTTGAAAACACACTCTCTACCTTTCCACAGCTCGGTCCAGTAGGTAGAACAGAGCCTGAAGAACCACATGGTTTCCTGTTTTGCTGGGATGGTGCAGTTTAGCGGTGTAGAGGGCGATGGATGCTCCAGTTGGGTCCCGGACACCCTGATACCAGAATACAATGGAAAACATCTCAAAATTTAAAAAAAGGAACAGTCATGTTTTTCTGTTTACATGTTTAGAGTTGACCCACACAATTTAATCTGTTCCTCATACTAAATAGTGAAACAGGATGCAATACGCATTGATAAATGAACAAAATTGTTGTCACACAATCTCACTTCACTGCATGTTTAATTTAGTATGCAGTCAACTAATCAATTTAGAATACAGCAAATTCTGAACTATAATTAAAAAATAAGAATGATAAAATGTAAAAATAAATAAATAAATAAATATCCAAACATATGGTAGCTATTTCAAATGAATATGGTATTTTTTTAATCCAATTTTGTGCAAATTCTGAATTGAAATAATATACAAATTATAATAATGATACAAAATAATACTAAAATGTAAAATAAATAAATGAATAAATAACTATCCAAACATATGGTAGTATGCTGTGAAATAAATATGGTAGTTTTTAATCCAATTTTGTGCAAATCCTGAATTGAAATAAAATAAAAATATAATAATGATAAAATACTACTAAAATTAAATAAATGAATGAATAAATAAATATCCAAATATATGGTAGCTATTTCAAATAAATATGGTATTTTTTAATTTTTAACTTTGTGCAAATTCTGAATTAAAATATAAAAATTATAATATTGATATAAATAATACTAAAATGTAAAATAAATAAATAAAAATAAATATCTAAACATATGGTAGTATGCTGTCAAATAAATATGGTAGTTTTAAATTTTTAATCCAACTTTGTGCAAATTCCGAATAGAAATAAAATTAAAATATAATAATGATAAAATACTACTAAATTTAAATAAATAAATATCCAAACATATGGTAGCCATTTCAAACAAATATGGTATGTAAAAAAATAATAATTTAATCCAACTTAGTGCAAGTTCTGAATTAATATAAAAATATAATAATAATACAAAATAATACAAAAATGTAAAATAAATAAATAAAAATATAAATAAATAAATATCCATATGGTAGTATGCTCTATCAAATAAATGGTTGTTTAAATGTTTAATCCAATATGAATGCAAATATATATATATATATATATATATATATATATATATATATATATATATATATATATATTTGCATTCATATTGGATATAATAAATATATTATATTATAATATATATATATTATAATATATATATATATATATATATATATATATATAATATATATTATATATATATATATATATATATATATATATATAATATATATATATATATATATATATATATATATATATATATTATATAATATATTATAATATAATATATTTATTATATCCAATATGAATGCAAATATATTATATATATATAAAATAAAAAATACTAAATTGAGAAAAAAGAATCACTGACACCAATGGTCTCTATGATCAACTTAGCTCACGATGCTTGTGAGAAACAGAGGCCTGTGTATTAAACTTTTCCAACCACACTTTAGTTTACCTGAGGAGTAGTTTTAAATGTGTACACATGGGGGCAGAATTGAGTTTGTCTCACTGAGCTGTGAACAATGACTCACTCCAACCCTTCTGATCAGAAAAGAAACATTATATTCATCTCTCTCTGCCATTCAACAAGACACTAAATCTGGTTTATTCGCTTTCAGCCAACCCATTTCCGTATGTGCAAGCACACAGCTTTACCATTTATTAAATATTTATGTCAATAACATATTTTCAATAATCAGATGACTCATGAGATATGCGGGACTTGAGTGGGTTATAAATACAGATGGCAGGATGTGAGGAGAGGAGACAAGAGGATGAAGGAGGATCAATGAAGGTATCGGATGAACCAAAGGGATCCTGCCTCCGCAGCGTCCAATCAGGTGTCTGAACGCAGACTCGTCTGACCAATAGCAGAGTAGCACCAGGCAAAATTAGCTAAAATATTTAATGAATGAATTTTCACAGATTTCCACTGAAGTTGACCTGGTTATAATAACTGGGCTGAAAGTTGAAGTGAAACCACATCAGTGACTCCGCAGCTGTAATTATTGGAGTGGAAACTTGGCACAGTATTTTTTCATTTGTGAACCAGTAACCTCATTTCCGAGATTTAAAGAGCATAAACAGCGCTTTTGAAGAAATGGCCCTGATGTGATGTGAACTTACCAACACGGTGAACTTCCCACTCAACAGCTCAGAGCGTAACGGCTCCTCGTGCGGCTGCAGTTTGACGATGCCCTCCCTCAGTCGAGTCTCCTGTGAGAGAAACACGCAGAGATAGTTACTCTTACTTCTCATATTATTTACCCTACATGTTCACGATAAATCGCAATTAACATGAAATTGCACTTAAACCATTTTGGTTTAGTGCGATTATGAAATCGCAAAGTCTGCGATTATTATTTATGCGCAACTTGTCAAGCATTGAAGTACAAATATACTTATAGGGCTGGGACAATACTATCCATGCATCGCAATTCGTGAATTGATTCTGATATTTTCCAAATGCATCACAAATCGATTCTGAGCTTAGTTTTTAACAGCAGATGGCGCTCTAGGCTATTTTTTAACCGCATGCTCAAATGCTCATGAAGAAGAGCGCTCGTGCATTTGGCTGAGTCTGAGAATGTACTTACACCTCAGAATGCTTTTATGATGCAAGATTAATGTAAACAGCCAACTGCAAACAGGAAGCAGAGTACGGCTGTTTCTAAAGCACGCAGCGCCATCTGCTGTTGAAAACTAAGCTCAGAATCGATTCGAGAGAGAATCGCGATACGTACGGAAAAATATCAGAATCGATCCAGAATCATTTCTCGATTTGTGATGTGTCGATGTATTGTCCCAGCCCTAGAAATACCCAAGAAGGCTTGAAGAACTCAGATAAACCATATATTGTCGTAGTTGTGTGTTTATTAATCATGTTTAATCAATCAAAGTGTTTCAATCTTCTGTTTATTCAGCTACAGCGATTCCATGACGCCCATAGGGATTTCCTGGAATAACGTGTGTTATATTGTACTTCTGCGGGGCATATTTGGAGTTTCGCGAGAGCGCCCTCTGGCTTTCAGAAGGAGCAGCATTTACTACCGATCACAGAGCCATGCTTCACTGAGAAGCTGCGCATAAAAAAAATTAATTCGCAGCCTTTGCGAAATTGTGGAGGGGGTCCTCACTGCAGAACACAAGATCCAGGGGGTGGGATCTAGATCAAACTCCTTCCACTTTACATATCCCTAAACCTACCTGTCTCCGCCCCCTGGATCTAATCCTGCCCATCTCTACCCCCTGGATCTAACTCCTCCCACTTTACATATCCCTAAACCTACCCATCTCCACCTCCTGGATCTTGTGTGTTCTACAGTGAGGGGCTACTGAAATTGCGTGCGGTTTAATTTCGATTAATCGTGCAGCCCTAAAATATACATAGTTCAGTAATGAAACTCTAGAGGGCGCAGGCTGATCGGTCCTTTACATGCAATCTGCAAGCAATCACATCATTACTGCATGGCGCAAGCTGCCAATGAGATCCCTTGCTCAACATTTAAGTAGTCCGATTTAGCGTTTGGTGTAGGCTATCAGAATTCCTCTGAACCCCTCCACCTCCCCAGCTCCACCTGCCTAGATCTATTCTGCCAAGATTAAATACATTCAATAACATGCTAAAACTATTCTGAGAGTTGTCATAATAATTGAAATATATATATATATGATTGTGATCATTATTAACACTCACCCTGTAGCTGTGGAAAAGTTCGATTGCTCGGAGGACATCAAACTTGCGGGCCATTAGAAACTTCACAGCTACATCCCAGGACAACGGTGAGACACCATGTTGGGACGTCCATTTGTTGATCTCTTCCAAAAACTGCTTAGTGGCCTGAGAAAGAAAGAGAATGTCTCATTTTAGACCTTATCAAGTTTAAGTCTGCCATTACTAGGGTACATTTTGGTAAGTTGTTATTTCCCACAATGCCCCACATGCCGCCACCACCAACCGAATGCGGGCACACAGCCTGTGATGCAGAGACATGTACACGTCAGGGACCTTTGAGTAGGATTACATCTGAGACTTACAGCCAAAACACCATGTTCTCAGTAATTTCCTGACAACTATAAACACTCACATACAAACAAGTCCATAAGCAGAGAGTGAGGCAGGAGACGTGGAAAAAACAGAATAATCTTTGGAACTGGAAAGCACAGATGATCCAGATGGGAGAACCAAGAGGATTTGCATCAGGGTTATCTGACACCAAACACAGTGATTAAATCAAGCTAAACTACATCAAGACTCTCTGTAGAAGAAAAACGAACAAGTTTAGGTTTCAATGCATTCTGGGAGATTGACAACAGTATCTCACAGGAGATACAGCACATGGGCTCTAGTGTCTTTACTCCAATTGGTTAAGTTTTTTTGCATAACTGGACAAGCCAATGGAGTGAAGAATGAAACCTGAGGCTGGTACTAGTGCAATACATTTGTCCAACATACTGGACTGCCATCAGCTATAGATGTCTGAAACTCTTCCTCAGAAATGTGCAAATACAGCTTACCCATTCTTTTGACCTGAAAGCCACATATAATACAAAAAATAAACTCTGTCTCTCTCCAGAGGTTCCAGTCCAACCACTTGCACAACACTGTATCCTTAAAAGGACAGATAAGCAGCATATCCAGGCAGACAGCCCTGAATCTTGCAGAATTCACCCTGAGATGAACTGTGCAGTTTCACAGGCCACAGTTTAATCTACAGAAAGCTCTTGCTCGTGGTCCATAAATGAACTCTGAACATCGCACATATCAAAAGGCTGGGGGACTGGGGACTCATCCAACCATCACAAATGGCTGCAAACAGTCACTGATGCTTGATCAGGATAATTTGTGTATTTTTTTAAAAGTTATTATGTATGTATATATACTGTGTGTGTGTGTAAATTTTTATAATTATATATATTATATATATATTATATATATATTATATATATATATATATATATATATATATATATATATATAAAAAAAAATTACAAAACAAAACACACACACACATATATATTATAGTGCTTCCCACAGGTTTGAAATATACTTGCGGTGGTAGCCGGGCGAAAAATCCTCCTATTACCCACGGCACAAAAATGGTCTACTACATGTGACAAACAAATAATGTGTGATTTTTAACAGTATTTTTATTTATTGAAATTAATTTTAATTACATAACATATTACATTTAATTACATACTAATATTATGCATTTTTATGCATTGTAAATTATGCAAAATTACAGCATTTAAATAGTTCACATTTTCCTGTGTTCTCCTTGCTGTCATATAGTGTCTCTCTCAGTGAATGGGACACAGATTTTACTAGTAACATTTATAAAATGAATAATATATGTGTCAAATAATGTTCTTAGTCTTTTCTTCCTGTGGGGGAGACTACAATAATTTACTATGAATTAAATGGAAATCAAATTAAATACAATTTATTGTGTAACCAAAATACCAATAATGCCCAAAAGAAAAAGAAAAAACTTAGCGTGTGACTTTTAATTATAAACAAGCCCGAAATACACCGGGACTCTTATTTTGAAATCCTTCAGATTCTTACAATCGTCTAAAATATTTTATATAAAGGCCATAAAGTAGACATTGTAATAGTTCATCAACTTGAGTTCATTAGCAATGGCTTGGCATAAATCTGCACTTTTCGTTGATTGAGAATCACTTCGAAGCAGTCTGAAGCAATGTTGCACGAGCTTGTAGAAAGCGCAACGGCGCCCCTTGTGACTTTGCAAAATGCAGCACCCGTGGGAATGTAAACAGTTCTGACGCACACATAACGAGCAGGTACGAAACGACTAGTTAATCGATTGCGGATGGTTTCATTATCTTGCGCAGATATAAAAGTATAAGAGGATAAAAATAATAAAAGCAAAAATGTGTCTCCGAATATACTTGGGCGGCCGTTATTATACGTGGGCGGCCCGCCCAAGTAAAGTCTATGTGTGGGAAGCACTGTAATATATATATATATATATTTAGTATTTATTTTTAAATATATTTATTTTAAAAATGTTCAAGAATGTTTTTTTCTAATATTGAAAATGTAGACTTTTCAGGGTACAAGACAAAAAAAAACAATCTTACAAACGAATGTTAATACAGCCTATAAATACTATAAAATGTTTTATATGATGATATTAAATATCATTATTATTATTATTACATAGTTTATACTTTTTAAAGGTAGTATTAGAAAAATGTATAAAATGTTTTTTTTTTTTTTTTTTAAGTGAAACCTTTTACAGGGTTAACCTATAAGAACTAGTTTCAGGCCTAACACATGTCAGCATCATCACTCCTCTCTATTTTGGCATCAATCAGCTCTGAACAGGAAGAAAAACACGTCATGAACTGAACCCAGGTCTTTTCTTTCTCTCTGCTTCTCCCAGAGTTTCTCCTGTGGAAATGCTTTTAGCAGCTCATGTCCCCCAAGGCCTCGGAGCGCCGGACGCAGCCAGTCCGACATCTAATTACTCTCTCACATTTGTCCAGCACGATCCAGCAGCCCCGATAAGCCCACGACCCCGCGCCGTCTCCGAGAGGGGCCCGAGACGAGACCCCAGAGTGTCATTCACTCACTCAGCCGTGATTCCTTTGCATTTGCACAGGCAGAGATAAGACACTGACTGCTGACCGGCGGACGGATGAATGGACGGATGGACGGACGACTGGGGGCTTATTTAAATGAGATTCCACAGCAGGATGGAGGAGACAGAGGAGCCTTGTTAAAGAAATCAACCGACACACACTTTCCCCATTTATTCAAACACGTTACTGAGGCTTTACGAGACATTTTAGTACAAACAAAACTATTCAAATATTTGCAAAACACTTGCACGACTTAAAACTACACACATTGCTGCTGAAAGTGACCTATAAATAACAAGCTGACTTATATAATGATCATTTCCTGTTTTAGTCTGTGTATAGTACAAAACTGCTCTCCCACCAAACTGCTTCAAGTTAGAAACATGTGTATATATGTGTGCATGTGATTAAATATTCCAGGGATTTCACAGCCAAAACCTTTCAGATTAAAAGGTGTTTGAGACTTTCATATTCAATATTTCATCCAAAAAAAAAAAAAAAAAAAAAAAAAAAAAAATGCGGTCATTATTTACTCGCCCCCATTGGCCATTGACACCAAACATTTAACTTATTAAAATACAAATAAACAAGCTAAGAAAATAAAAAGTACTGTAAATAAAGAGCAATAAAATAAAATACAAAGTAAAATTAAAATAAGGAGCTATCTTTTGAAAATCGGACATTAAATCAATTTCTGTTATTTTATTTAACAGGACAGTATTTTTAGAGGTAGAAAAATCATCTGAAGCTACTAAACATCACAGTATTCATCAAATGTCTTGCTAATAATACTTATTGATGTTTTTGCTGCTGTTTTCTCATTAAAATGAAGTCACTTCCTTAAAGGGTTAGTTCACCCAAAAATGAAAATAATGTCATTTATTACTCACCCTCATGCCGTTCCACACCTTTAAGACCTTCGTTAATCTTCAGAACACAAATTAAGATATTTTTGTTGAAATCCGATGGCTCCGTGAGGCCTTCATAGGGAGCAATGACATTTCCTCTCTCAAGATCCATTAATGTACTAAAAACATATTTAAATCAGTTCATGTGAGTACAGTGGTTCAATATTAATATTATAAAGTGACGAGAATATTTTTGGAGCACCAAAAAAAAACAAAATAACGACTTATTTAGTGATGGCCGATTTCAAAACACTGCTTCAGGAAGCTTCAGACTACAAATGAATCAGTGTGTCGAATCTGCTGTTCGGAGCGCCAAAGTCACGTGATTTTAGCAGTTTGACACGCGATCCGAATCATGATTCAATACTCTGACTCATTATGCTCTGAAGCTTCCTGAAGCAGTGTTTTAAAATCAGCCATCACTAAATAAGTCGTTATTTTGTTTTTTTTGGCACACCAAAAATATTCTCGTCGCTTTATAATATTTATATTGAACCACTGTACTCACATGAACTGATTTAGATATGTTTTTAGTACATTAATGGATCTTGAGAGAGGAAATGTCATTGCTGGCTATGCAGGCCTCACTGAGCCATCGGATTTCAACAAAAATATCTTAATTTGTGTTCTGAAGATTAACGAAGGTCTTACGGGTGTGGAACGACATGAGGGTGAGTAATAAATGACAGAATTTTCATTTTTGGGTGAACTAACCCTTTAAGGATGACGTCATTGAGGAACTGGCTTTTGTTAGTAAAAGGGATATTAGGAATACTAGGAATATATATGGCCTGTTTTTACATGTTAGAAGTCAGTGTGGCACCGATCGTGAGAAGTAGTGATATCTGATTCATGAATGAATCATCTAAATGATTGATTTACAAATCAGTTCAACTCACACAATGATCAATTCAGCTTACTGGAAAGGAAGATTAACTAGAATTACAAGTTTATTTAAAGGGATAGTTCACATGAAAATGATCCCATGATTTACTCACACTCTCAAGCCATCCTAGGTGTATATGACTATCTTCTTTCAGACGAACAATTGGAGATATGTTTAAAAATATCCTTGCTCCTCCAAGCTTTACAATGTAAGTGAATGGGGGGCCTGTTTTGAAGCCCCCCAAAAATGCATCCGTCAATCATAAATATAATCCATACAGCTCCAGGGGGTTAATAAAGTTCTTCTGAAGTGAAGCGATGCATTTTTGTAAGAAAATATCCATATTTAAAACTTTATAAATTCTAATAACTAGCTTCCGGCGGACGACCATACGCAGAATGGGCAAGTCGATTAGCGGCGGAAGAGTAGCCTCTGACCCGACTCATGACGTATTGACGAACGCGGAAGCGCAGAGGATAGAGCAAAACAAAACACCGGTCACGAGTTAGAAGTCTAAAACGAGAATTTTTAAAGAGAAATGTCGGGGGAGAGGAGCTTGAGTTTGTTGCACAACCATATTTGTTTAAACCGCGAGAGGTGTCTAATCTTACGATACTCCAACACCCTGCGCCATATATCGCGTCATGGGTTAAGCCGCGGTCACACTAGACATTGAACGTGCGAAATTTCTTCAGATGCTGTAACGGTCGTGATATGACGTCACGGTCTACAGCGTCTTTCTTATAAACATGAATTCAACACATAACAAAGTAAATGCATTCAAAATGTAAAAATATAGAACCTACTCGACTTTACAGCAAAAATATCATTCTTTTAATTCAGCCAAGAGGTCATGCCACGACGAATCGATCTTCTAATGGTCGAAGTTTGGAAAGTTCACCAAACTTGAACTTTGGAACGCAGCGAAATGCGAAATTTTTCGCACAAGCTTGCATTTTCAGTCTGACGCATTCGCATGCGTTTGAATGGAAGTCAATGGCAAGTTGACTTGCGCAGTATGCATACGGTCATCCGCCGGAAGCTAGTTAATTGAATTTATAAAGTTTTAAATAAGGATATTTTTCTCACAAAAATAAAAAAAAACATCGCTTCGCTTCAGAAGGCCTTTAGTAACTCCCTAGAGCCGTATGGATTATTTTCATGATGGATGGATGCACTTTTTTGGGCTTTAAAATCTGTCCCCCCCCTTAACTACCATTATAAAGCTTGGAAAAGACAGGATATTTTTAAATATATCTCCGATTGTGTTCGTCTGAAAGAATCATATACACCTAGGATGGCTTGAGAGCGAGTAAATCATGGGATAATTTTCATTTTTGTGTGAACTATCCCTTTAACAGTAAATACCACAACTCTAACTTTATGGTACTTTGGTCTGAACTATGATGATTACCATGGTAAAAAATTAAAGGGTTAGTTCACTCAAAATGAAAATAATGTCATTTATTACTCACCCTCATGCCGTTCCACACCTGTAAGACCTTCATTGATTTTCTGAAAACAAATTAAGATATTTTTGTTGAAATCCGATGGCTCCGTGAGGCCTTCATAGGGAGCAATGACATTTCCTCTCTCAAGATCCATTAATGTACTAAAAACATATTTAAATCAGTTCATGTGAGTACAGTGGTTCAATATTAATATTATAAAGTGACGAGAATATTTTTGGTGCGGCAAAAAAAACCAAAATAACGACTTATTTAGTGATCGAATCATGATTCGGATCGCGTGTCAAACCGCCAAACTGCTGAAATCACGTGACTTTGGCGCTCCGAACCGCTGATTCGACACACTGATTCATTATGCTCCGAATCTTCCTGAAGCAGTGTTTTGAAATCGGCCATCACTATGCAAGTCGTTATTTTGTTTTTTTGGCGCAACAAAAATATTCTTGTCGCTTTATAATATTAATATTGAACCACTGTACTCACATGAACCGATTTAAATATGTTTTTAGTACATTAATGGATCTTGAGAGAGGAAATGTCATTGCTCCCTATGGAGGCCTCACGGAGCCATCGGATTTCAACAAAAATATCTTAATTTGTGTTCCGAAGATTAACGAAGGGGTGTGGAACGGCATGAGGGTGAGTAATAAATGACATTATTTTAATTTTTGGGTGAACTAACCCTTTAAGGGTGTTTTAGTCCAGGGTATTTTCAATCTTTTAGACGCCATGCCCCATCTTAAAGTTTAAGATATATTTTCATGCATAAAGACAACATTTATACTGTGAAAATTAATATTATAGATATAAATAAAATATATTTTGTTTCTATTATGTTGCATTATTACTATATTGTTCTGTACATGAAAAAAAAAAAATCAATGTTTTATTTATTCAATTTATTTAGTTAGCTTAATCTGATTTTTTATTATTTTTTTATGATTACATTTTTTTTTTTTTAAACTGCTCATTTTTAGACACTTCCGCGGACCCCCTAGCACTCCCTTTCGGCCCCTGGTGGTCCCCGGACCCCAGTTTGAAAACCCACTGGACAGTGTCGCCGGGTTGCTTAGCAACAGAACCGCTGGAACAGAGATTCAGCGTAAAGAGGATTGTGATGGTATTTCATACCTGCTCCTCCTCAGCGCTCAGACGGCTGGCCATCCTCCCCTCTCCGCTGGAGGATCTTATTAAAGCTCGGACAGCTGTTTAGATCGGACTGTAGAGATCAGACTGGGCTTTTTTAGGCCCGTTAGCAGAGCTCAGGCTAACAACAGCAGCACCAACAGCAGCAGCGCGAGACTCGCGCCGTTTTCAGCTCGAGAGACAGCGCGCGAGGCCCACCACTTCAGCACGGCACGCGACACAGCGGCGCGTTCATGATCCGGTCTGGGTTCGGCTGGATCCACATATATATTTATATATATTTACACACATAAACTAAAGGTGTTCCAGCGGAGCTTCGGTCCGCCCGCCTGTGTGACGAAGGGACAATTTCATCACGGTGTTCCGTCGAAACTCGTCGAAGGCCGGTTAGTTTGTTTGGAGATACAAATTTATATTAAACGATCAGCTCCGCGGCATCCGGCCGCTTTAAGACGCTAAACTGTGAGAAGGCGAATGGAGATCAGACGCTCCTGAAAAGCAGCAGCAGTGAAAGATGAAAGATGACACTCCCCCTGCTGGCCACAATGGAGAACTGCAGGCCAAACGACGCTCCTCCTCTCCATTCATAAAAATCTTGGGATGTTCGATTCTTTGTAGCGAATCGGTTCGTATGAACGACTCATTTCAGTGCGCTGGTTTAAAAACGCCAGCGGATTAAAGGGGTTCTTGTGCGGCATTATTTTTGTAGTGAAATAAATAGTTTAATACAATTATCAGATTTAGCTGTACTGAATGTGTCGAATCACTTGCGTTTTTATGATTCAAAGTGAGCCGAGTGATTCGTTCGCGAATCATTCACAGAAACGCACACATTTACTTAGTTATGTAAATGAGGACATGTTCCTTCTAATGTTTTTATAACTAACTAACTAAAAGTACATCTAAATATAGATCAGAGGAGTATTTGATTTCAGTTTTTACTGAAAGTTTCCATTCTGCACAGATACCATTGTGGGTTACTAAAAGGCACATTAAAATCTCGCTGTTTAAACCTGACGCAAGAAAATCTACCAAGAAACTGAGCCGATAAAACAACAAAGCGCTTCCTGTGGGCGGGTTTCCATGGGCTAGAATGACTGACAGGAGAGGATGATGACAGCATGCTGGAAAAACGCACACAAGTGCTTTCACTTTCAGAGAGGAAATTCACACTCACAGTAGCTTATCACAAACCCAAATTAACTACACACACAAAAAGGCAAAACAGGATTTGAGAAGCTTCAATTAGAAACTACATCTTAAGAATTAAACAGCATTTTTTGGCACACATCAGTGTAGTCCATTGTTTTAAAAAGGCCTGCAGATGCATTTTATTGGTTTTTCTCAATGCCAGTGTTGGTCATGACTGATCCGGGAAGTCTGATCTAGGCTGACAGGTGCTGTGAGTTCCTGGAAAGCGGATACTGACTAATAACCAAACTCTCCGATTACGCTTTGGTTGATCTGTGGGAAGTGAGCTAGTGGTTTCATATCAACAAAAGCACCTTCACTATAACCGCATGTAGATTTTTTTGTAGGTGTTGACATTCAACCAGAAGATATTTTGATGATGCCTGCATTTCATTGGAACTACAGTGTTAGCAATAGAAAGACATTATTTAGTAGTTAAAACCATTTTATTTAAAGGGTTAGCTCACCCAAAAATTCATGTAATTTAATGCTCATCCTCATGTCGTTCCACACCTGTAAGATCTTCATTCATCTTTGGAACACAAATTAAGATATTTTAGCTGAAATCCGACTGGCTCAGTGAGGCCTTCATAGAGAGCAATGACATTTCCTCTCTCAAGATTCAATAATGTGATCCAATAATGAATCAGTGTGTCGAATCAGCGGTTCGGAGCGCCAAAGTCACGTGATTTCAGCAGTTTGGCGGTTTGACGCGCGATCTGAATCATGATTCGACACAAAAGATTCATAATGCTCCGAATCTTCCTGAAGCAGTGTTTTGAAATCATGGCTTTATAATATTAATATTGAACCACTGTACTCACATGAACTGATTTAAATATGCTTTTAGTACATTAATGGATCTTGATTGTCTGCCTGGCCTCACAGAGCCATCGGATTTCAACAAAAATATCTTAATTTGTGTTCCGAAGATTAACGAAGGTCTTACAGGTGTGGAACGGCAATGAGGGTGAGTAATAAATTACATTATTTTCATTTTTGGGTGAACTAACCGTTTAACCCTTAAATGCATACCTCGGGTCTTTAGTGACCCGGGACGTCATTCACTACCCTCCTCCTCGTAAATTTTTTAAAGTTAGACATCAACCTTCTTGGTATTCCTCAATCAATTCATTATAAAGAATATAACAAGAAAAAAATCATAAAATAATAAAAGAATGCCTATTTTTGTATTAATTTTTTGTAAAAATTGTATAGGGTCGCAAACGACCCGAGGTGTGTATGAGTGTACATATATTTTTTCTGCACAACAATAATTGAATCCTAGATGACGGAATAAGTGCGATTCACCTTTATTCCACAAGGTGGCAATGTCTGAAACACAATGCTGAAGTGACGATTCATTCAGACAGAAAACGAAATAATAAGAAAAACATGAAATGGCTCAGCGATTTACTGCAGAGCAAGTACTGAACGCAATCAGATATGACTGTAACTGTTACTGGATGGATCTGGTGAAGCTGTTAGCGATCGAAATATTGATTTTGAAGATGTTGAAAATTATATAGTTTTGAGAATACGTTTGAGATCGCGAATGGGCTCATATTCGTGACCTCAAACATTAAACTAGCCCATTATTTGCTGAATTTACTGGTAAATGAGCTCTGACGAGGACAGTGGTGATGGTATAAAACATCTGGTCAAACAGAGCCCTTTCAAGCTCCAAAAGGTAACAAAATATGCTTTTTTTTTTTTCTTCTGTAATTAATTGTTACTCTAATATCAGAGGAGTTTTATATTATCGCGACAGGTAACTTAGAGATCCTTCCGTGTTGGATATAGATCCGGGTCGATAAAAACCCGAATATGTAAGAATGATTGGAGAAACAGTCATGCATTTAAGGGTTAAAGGTGGCATTAAACAGAAGTTGAGATGGCTGCGTCCAAAATCGCGTACTGTTGAGTAGATACTAGATTTGAATTTAAATTTACTTCATGACCGCTGAAAAAGTATGTTCTATATAGTACAAATGCATGTAGAATGAATGAATTCGGACATACTACTATCTGTTCATATACTGTTTTTCGCATACTATATAGTAGAGAAGTATTTGATTTCGGATGCAGCGATAGTTTCTTCTTCCCGACTGCGACGTGTATCTGACTGAAATGGCTTCTCGAACAAGAAAAAACGTAGGGCGGGACTTTATTTTGCGCGGTCTTTGAATGGTTGTGGTTTGCTATTGGTGGATCTTATGTGAGTGACAGGTTGCCCCGCCCTCACGCCAGTAAACGCATCATCAGAGAAAAGATGTCACTGCAAGAGGGAGGGGAAGTTATTTTGATTAAAGATTATAAAGGCACATAAATAAAAAATAATGTACACAGATAAAAAAAATAAAAAATAAAAAAAAGAGGCAATATTCCTTAAAAATTAGGAATGGCCAATTTTGATTTCATGGTGACTTTAATATATAATATTTTTGTTTTGTTTTTGAAAGAAGTCTCACCAAGCTGCATTTTTGTCAAAATAAATAAAAGAAATATTGTGAAATATTATTACTATTTAAAATCTTGTTTTCTATTTGAATATATTTTAAAATGTAATTTATTCCTGTGATACAAAGCTGAATTTTCAGCATCATTACTCCAGTCTTCAGTGTCACATGATCCTTCAGAAAGGATTACTGACCCCAAACATTTGTCAATGTGCATTTAGAAGCAAGACTTGAAACACTTTTGGACATTCAAATGTATTTTAGACAAAGGGTTAAACAAAACTGACAGTAAAACTTTATTGAAGTCAACACAAATTTAAAAATATAATTCATAAGCTTCTTCACCAGCTGAATCTTAATGATCTGATCTTCTACAGAGAAGATCGAATTAAAAATCTATATATAAAATCCAATAAAGATGCATGGCTAAACAGCAGGTGAATTGAACGGAGCAAGATGTTTACTGCCGTTTATACATGTTTCCTAAAATAACATCTGCAAAAAAGCAGAGGAGTTTCGTTCTAGCGATTATGGTTACAGTAATAGGCCCATTTGACTTCCTTAGAACTGAATTGCAATTTTAAGTATAGCAATTAAAAACTCATTCTCCGTGGTCATGCGCAGGCTTGAGAAAAGTGCTCTCTAAAACAGTTTCTGCAGTCTTTTCGTGGCTCTCAGACCTCCATGCTCTCTTTCTGACCGGTGTGGGAGTTCTCCAGCTGTGTTTCTGGCGTGGAGAGGTGCTCCAGTTCATATCGGCCATTTTGATCTGCGGGCCGAACTTCTGTGGATGTTTTCTTGTGCTCCAGGATCTGCTGAAGCTGATGGCTGGCATAATCAGGCTTGCTGGTGAGGGGGCACTGTGGGACCTCAATGCCCAAGATATCTGCCACCATATAGGGTCTGAGCCAGCCAACCAGCGGTGTGCTACCAGGGGTGTAGTGGGTCTCCTTGTGGTAGAAAAGAAGCCCGTCCACCTAGAATGATGGAAAACATTTTTAGGTCATCTATTCAAATAAAACAACAAATAATCTGTGAAATGATATTTCGTGGACTTGGCACGTCTGAGTTTATTGTGCTATAAAATCAGAATTGCGCTATAAAGTCAGAATTGTGTGTAATAAAGTCAGAATTGCGAGTTATAAAGTCAATTGCGAGTTATAAAGTCAGAATTGCAAGTTATAAAGTCAGAATTGCGAGTTATAAAGTCAGAATTGCGAGTTATAAAGTCAGAATTGCGAGTTATAAAGTCAGAATTGCGAGTTATAAAGTCAATTGCGAGTTATAAAGTCAGAATTACGAGTTATAAAGTCAATTGCGAGTTATAAAGTCAGAATTACGAGTTATAAAGTCAGAATTGCGAGTTATAAAGTCAGAACTGCGAGTTATAAAGTCAATTGCGAGTTATAAAGTCAGAATTGCGAGTTATAAAGTCAATTGCGAGTTATAAAGTCAGAATTACGAGTTATAAAGTCAATTGCGAGTTATAAAGTCAGAATTACGAGTTATAAAGTCAGAATTGCGAGTTATAAAGTCAGAACTGCGAGTTATAAAGTCAATTGCGAGTTATAAAGTCAGAATTGCGAGTTATAAAGTCAATTGCGAGTTATAAAGTCAGAACTACGAGTTATAAAGTCAATTGCGAGTTATAAAGTCAGAATTACGAGTTATAAAGTCAGAATTGCGAGTTATAAAGTCAATTGCGAAATATAAAGTCAGAATTGCGAGTTATAAAGTCAGAATTGCGAGTTATAAAGTCAGAATTGCGAGTTATAAAGTCAATTGCGAAATATAAAGTCAGAATTGCGAGTTATAAAGTCAATTGCAAGTTATAAAGTCAGAATTGCGAGTTATAAAGTCAGAATTACGAGTTGTAAAGTCAATTGCAAGTTATAAAGTCAGAATTGCGAGATATAATGTCAGAATTACGAGTTATAAAGTCAATTGCGAGTTATAAAGTCAGAATTACGAGTTATAAAGTCAGAATTGCGAGTTATAAAGTCAGAATTGCGAGTTTTAAAGTCAGAATTGCGAGTTATAAAGTCAGAATTGCGAGTTATAAAGTCAGAATTGCGAGTTTTAAAGTCAGAATTGTGAGATTTAAACTCTGTAAGATATAAAAAAAACCCCGCCATTTTTTCCCCTCATAATTGCACAACACGGAAATTGCAATTTTTTATCTCACAATTCTGACTTTATATCAGGCAATCCTGACTTTATTACTCACAATTGTGTTTTTATTTTTTATTTCATGGTGGAAACAAGCTTCCATAAAGGGGTACTTCACCGCTGGCAAAATAGGCTTTAAATAAAACAATTTTGATATCAGTGGTACCTGACTAGAGAGAGCAGATAAAAAAAGGGCTGCTGTCTTTCCTTTTGTCAAATAGGTAGAAAAACTTCAACACCCATAATGCACTGGGCATGTTGCCATCCAAAGCCACTCCCACCAGCCTGCTATGGATACACTTACCAGACTCAAATACCACCTTGCTTTAGTAGGAAATACTTCTTAGCAAACTTTTAGTCACATTGGCATCAAATTGTATTGTTCCCAGGTGCGAGAATTCAAAGAGTAAATGTTTAGCGCGGCTGAGTTACTTTCCGTTTCCAGTGATGATCCAGTGCGTTGTAGGCAGCGACTAAAGGCTGCAAAGAATCATAAATACGGAGAAAACGCTGCGATGGAAAATCTGAAAAACCTCAGTGTTTGTAGTCAACACTTCAAACTGAATGACCACGAACACAGTGTTTTAGGCCAAAAAGAGGGGGGAAACTGCATCACGCACAGGACTTTTGTGAAAATTACAGATTATTGCTTTCAAATAAACACAAATTTTTCAATCCAGGTAACATGGAGAAAGAGTAAACATTGTTCATTTACATATACTACAATACAAAGCAGATTGAAAATCAGCAAACTTACACTTTAAATAGTGGATGTTCTTACCGTAAAGTTATACTCGTGTGCAAGAGCTTTTTGGATGGACTCTGTCGAACAGCTGATGCTGTTCAGACTCACAAAGCGGAACTGCAGAGAGAGAGAACAGACCATGAATGAACCAAGTACTTCAGCTCAAAGTTCAGCCTTGCTCACAGATGCAGTTATTTGTTCACTTACAGGATTAATCTTGGAAATTTCAGAAAGACCTTCGGCCTCTTCCACTTTAGACTGCAGCCAGTAGAACCGGAACTCTGTCTGTAAAAATATAACAGCTTGTGCTTATAACCCTAAGAAAAGAATTGCACCCTTGCAAAATAAAATTATTAATTTTCATTAAAAAAAAAAGAAAAAGACTGACCCCAAACTTTTGTATGGTAGTGTATAAAAATCTAAAAAAAAAATTATGACTGATGCAAGAAACATCAGTGTATTTCAAGGAAATTAATAATATAAAATGGCCTGAAAGTGTAGAATAGGTGCCTGAATTTTATGTAAATGTCATTAGAGGAAGTCATCACTCACTGAGCAGTCATATACAGGATGTCCCCTCCAGCACATGACGTCCAGGATGTAGTATGTTCTGTCCACATCACTGTAGATGCAGTCCAGGATTGTGTAATCTATATAAAACATATGTATCAGTTTTGGTTCAGAACTGCAGCCCTCTAGCACACTCTAGTGTGATAAATCTGTAGGACAGGAGCAGAGATGCAGACCTTTTCCCAGGGCAGAGTTGTGCCTGTTGCCGCCGGGGATAAGAGAAGGGAATCGATTGACGCAGTAGCCGCTTTTGGTGTAAGATGAGGTAGATCCCTAAGGATAAAACAAGAAACGTGAAAATTAAAACAGAAAAGGCTGCATCATATACACTACCATTCAAGAGTTTCGGGTTGGTAAATCTCTTCAGCTCATCAATGCTGCATTTATTTGATAAAACGTATTTTCGTATTTTAATATATTGTAAAATGTATTTTATTCCTGTGATCAAAGCTGAATTTTCAGCATCATTACTCCAGTCTTCAGTGTCACATGATCCTTCAGAAATCATACTAATATGTGGATTTGCTGCTCAAGAAACATTTCTTATTATTATCAATGTTGAAAACAGTTGTGCTGCTTCATATTTTTGTGGAAATCATGATACTTTTTTTTTTTTTCAGGATTCTTAGTTCAAAAGAACAGCATTTATTTAAAGTTTTTGTAACATTATAAATGTTTTTACTGTCACTTTTGATCAATATTATGCATCCCTCTATGAATTTCTTAAAAAAAAAAAAAAACTCAATAAACCCAAACTTTCAACCAGCAGTGTACGTCTGATCACATGATGTATGGAAAAATATTGGTCCAAACCTTGGAGGCCACAACGAGGGAACGCTTCCCAACTGGACAAACCACCATCAGCCAATCAGAGCTCAGATCTGCAGGGACGTCCACCAACCACTCTGACAACATCAGCTGGAGATAATAATAAAATACAATATAAAATACAACTTTTCTATTAAAATCATATTTATTAATTATACCTTCAGACAGCAATGTCATAATAATTTATCAATTTTTGTATTTTTTTTATTATAATAATACATCTCTTATAATAGGAATAAAATACTTGCTTACTTGCTTAACAGCTTCTAGACAGCATTATCACAATAATTGATTACTTTTGTATAATAGTATATCTCTTATAATAGGAATATTTTATTATAAAATACTTACATTAGTAGTATATACTCATGTAAGTATCCACTTGTAACCATTTTAATCTCAAATTATTGATCAGGAAATTAGCAAGAATTGCACAAATAATGTAGATGAAGTAAGTTTGCACGGAATAGCCTTCCCCAACATGCAGACATCTTCTTACAGGAAGACAAGAGTCAGTGTTGTTCCACTCAGTGTTAAAGGCTTCAAAGAGTTCATGAGTAGATGAAAAATGTCTCTCAGTCAGTTCATCTGAGTTTAATACGAGACCAAATGTTCACTGTAGGGTTCAAAACATGAGCCTGATGGACTTGTTCTCAAGACACTTCTTGGTTGTCTTTGTATTTGGGCAGGATCATTGTCATCCTCTTTAGATAACTTTTCATTTGTGGGAAGCAAGCCATTCTGCAATACCCTCTTGTACTCCAAAGCATCAAATGACTTTTCACAGTGAAGTATCTCACCAATGCCAGCAGCTAAAAAGGCTCCGCACACAATGACACTCTTCCTCCATGCTTCAGTGTGGTAGATGCATTTATTATTATATTTCTCAGCAGATTTTTGAAGACGTCGCTCAGGAGAATCACCATCCAACTCGTGTTTCATTGTGATTCATCACTCCACACACAACTTCTCATATTCTCCCAAAACTTCATTCTGTCTTTGATGTTTTTCTCAGACAGCAATGGCTATTTAAGTAGTGCATTTGCTTGAATTTAGCTAATTTCCTGACCAATAATTTGTGGATAAGACAATTAAAAGCTTAGTGTTTAGCCATTTTGGACTTGGCCCATTTTTTTTTTGTGTACTTTAGTATACTTTAGCTTTTTTAATGGAAGCTTGTTTCCGCCACAAAATAAAAAAGGTAATTGCGACTTTTTCTCTCACAATTACGAGTTTACATCTCGCAATTCTGACTTTTCTCAGAATTTATATAAACTCACAATTGTGAGTTTAATAAATTTAAAATTGTGAGTTATAAACTCACAATTGTGATATAAACTTGCAATTTTGACTTTTTTCCACAATTGTAAGATAAAGTTGAGTTATACACTCGCAATTCTGACGTTTTTCCTCGCAACTGATATAAACTTGCAATTTTGACTTTTTTTTCACAGTTGTAAGATAAAGTTGAGTTATACACTCGTAATTCTGACGTTTTTCCTCGCAACTGTGATATAAACTTGCAATTTTGACTTTTTTCACAATCGTAAGATAAAGTTGAGTTTAAACTCGCAATTGACTTTTTTCCTCGCAATTGATATAAACTTGCAATTTTTACTTTTTTTCACAATTGTAAGATAAAGTTGAGTTATACACTCGCAATTCTGACTTTTTTCCTCGCAACTGTGATATAAACTTGCAATTTTGACTTTTTTTCACAATTGTAAGATAAAGTTGAGTTTTAAACTCGCAATTCTGACTTTTTTCCTCGCAACTGATATAAACTTGCAATTTTTACTTTTTTTCACAATTGTAAGATAAAGTTGAGTTATACACTCGTAATTCTGACGTTTTTCCTCGCAACTGTGATATAAACGTGCAATTTTGACTTTTTTTTCACAGTTGTAAGATAAAGTTGAGTTATACACTCGCAATTCTGACGTTTTTCCTCGCAACTGATATAAACTTGCAATTTTGACTTTTTTTTCACAGTTGTAAGATAAAGTTGAGTTATACACTCGTAATTCTGACGTTTTTCCTCGCAACTGTGATATAAACTTGCAATTTTGACTTTTTTCACAATCGTAAGATAAAGTTGAGTTTAAACTCGCAATTGACTTTTTTCCTCGCAATTGATATAAAATTGCAATTTTTACTTTTTTTCACAATTGTAAGATAAAGTTGAGTTATACACTCGTAATTCTGATGTTTTTCCTCGCAACTGTGATATAAACTTGCAATTTTGACTTTTTTTTCACAGTTGTAAGATAAAGTTGAGTTATAAACTCGTAATTCTGATGTTTTTCCTCGCAACTGTGATATAAACTTGCAATTTTGACTTTTTTTTCACAGTTGTAAGATAAAGTTGAGTTATACACTCGTAATTCTGACGTTTTTCCTCGCAATTGTGATATAAACTTGCAATTTTTACTTTTTTTTCACAGTTGTAAGATAAAGTTGAGTTATACACTCGTAATTCTGACGTTTTTCCTCGCAACTGTGATATAAACTTGCAATTTTGACTTTTTTTTCACAGTTGTAAGATAAAGTTGAGTTATACACTCGCAATTCTGACGTTTTTCCTCGCAACTGATATAAACTTGCAATTTTTACTTTTTTTTCACAGTTGTAAGATAAAGTTGAGTTATACACTCGTAATTCTGATGTTTTTCCTCGCAACTGTGATATAAACTTGCAATTTTTACTTTTTTCACAATCGTAAGATAAAGTTGAGTTTAAACTCGCAATTGACTTTTTTCCTCGCAATTGATATAAACTTGCAATTTTTACTTTTTTTCACAATTGTAAGATAAAGTTGAGTTATACACTCGTAATTCTGATGTTTTTCCTCGCAACTGTGATATAAACTTGCAATTTTGACTTTTTTTTCACAGTTGTAAGATAAAGTTGAGTTATAAACTCGCAATTCTGACTTTTTTCCTCGCAACTGATATAAACTTGCAATTTTGACTTTTTTTTTCTCACAACTGTAAGATAAAGTTGAGTTATACACTCGCAATTCTGACTTTTTTCCACGCAACTGTGATATAAACTTGCAATTTTGACTTTTTTTTCACAGTTGTAAGATAAAGTTGAGTTATAAACTCGCAATTGACTTTTTCCCTCGCAATTGTGAGATAAAGATGAGTTATAAACTCACAATTGTGATAAATTCGCAATTCTTACTTTTTCCATGCAATTGTGATAAAAACACAATTTTGACTTTTTTTCTTGCAATTGTAAGATAAAGTTGAGTTATAAACTCGCAATTGTGATATAAACTCACAATTCTGACTTCTTCCTCGCAATTGTGATATAAACTCACAATTCTGACTTCTTCCTCGCAATTGTGATATAAACTCACAATTTTGACTTTTTTTCTCACAATTGTAAGATAAAGCGGAGTTATAAACTTGCAATTGTGATATAAACTCGCAATTTTGACTTTTAAAGTCCAATTCTAAGGGAAAAAAGACTGACATTTTTCTCAGAATTGCAAGTTTATTTCTCACAATTCTGATTTCTTTTGTCAGAATTGTGTGATATAAAGTCACAATTGCTTGTTATAAAGTCAGAATTGTGAGATAAAAAGTCACCAATTATACCTTTTTTATTTTTTAATCAGAGGCGGAAACAAGCTTCCACACTTCTTCCACTCTTTTCAATGTTTTGAGCACCTGGTTGGCGTAATGCTTTGGTAACTTTTTCCTCTGCTCGATCTCCATCCCCTCTTCATCTGTGCTGTTCTCCAGCTGTTGCGCACTCTTCTTCTCTTCATCCTCCTCATCCTCACTGTCGACTCCGGTCCAGTCTCCATCTGCCAGACGACGGGCGTGATTCACGTAGTTCAGCCTCTTCCTGCCAACATAATGTCTTCGATTAGTGTCAGTGCATCAAAATAAAGGTCAAGGGTTGCTAGGGTATTGTAGGTGGTTGCTAGGGAGTTGCTAAGGTGTTTTGATGTCACTGTGACTTTAACTCACTCTTTCTGGAACTCGAGGAACCTCCTGCGCCGTTCACTCTGCTCCAGAACACTGTATTTGCTCTTGTACTGGGCCAGGCGTGGATGAGGAGCAGATGTGCTGTTGGGTTCTCTGGATACAGAGAAGCTGGAGGAGAGAGCCTGGGTGAGATCCTCCATGATGGATCTGTGACAACACACAATAGAGTACAAATCACTCTGACACACTTATAGGCAATAATACGTGTCGGTTATGTATATAAAACCAATGAGGTATTTCAAAAGCAAACAGAAATCACATTTAGATGAACACAAAACAACCACCACCATGTCACGTACAGATAAACCGACTGCAGGCTGTAAACACGTGATCACAATCCCATCAGAGCTGCTCTAAAGTCCTTTACTCATGATTCTGAGTAACAGAAATACGAAGGGAATGAAACTCAGTGAAACACACAAACACAAACTGCGGAGAAACACGCGCTGAAACGCAATGGCGCACTGACGTCATCAATCCTCACCGCGGCCGAACAAAATCCATCGCGGAGTTTCGGCGATTAGTGAAGTTCTCAAAATGATTTTATTGTTGTTAAAGTTCAGTCGATTTACTTATACTAATTCAGTTACATTCTATAAAATGTGCTGTATTAATTCGGCTAATACCCTTTAAGTTCTAACGCTTAATAATATTACAAAAAAGTAAGCTAGTGAGACTATAATTATCTATAATGTCTAAATTATATTTATCATTTAGAAATGATATTTAATGGTCTAAATGATATTTATTTTAACTTGCCACCGTAATCTTTGTGCCCCCAACCAGACGCCTGTATAAATAAATATGACGTATTTACTTTCTATCATTTTTGTACGGTCAGAATATTACCATTAAAATTTACAAACAAAACAAATTAAAACAAGTTATTTTTTTACATCTGCGCGAAAAAAATGACTTCAAAGTTCTGTTAGGAAGACGAGAAATTATATCATAAATCCGATCAAATATTCAAAATAGAGTAGCAGAAAAAAAGCGATTTTACCACAAAATAAATACATAAATCAAGAAGATGTCATTTAAAGATATAGAAAGAAAGAGGTGGTTTTAACAAGATTTCAGGACTAAATGCATCACTATAAGGGTCATTCTTCAATTGGGGTGGCAAATGAGAGGCAGAAATTGATTTCTTTTAATAAAATGTATTGCTATGCATTTAAAATTAGTTTAATATGCTATATCCATTACAATTGAAGCTTAATAATATTTTGATTTTTAAATAATTTTAATCAAACACTGGTGAAACAACCACTTATTTCTGTGGTGTTACCAATATTTGAAGTCAAATTTGGTTTGTTCTAAAATGAGCAGGGATATGCAACTTTAGGTAATAATCAATAAACAAATAAATTACTTTAAGGACTCAGTTTCATTGATTATTTAAATTTCATTTTTAAAAGAAATGTTTAATTGTTCATCTTTGGCCTCTATTTTTGCCAAAGAAAAATTGTTTCTTTTTAAAAAAAAAAAAAAAATTGGATATACATCAAAAAAGGCAGGAAAAATGGTCTGTGCAACCTTTATAGTCTTTATTCTAAAAGATTAAAACCTAAAAACATTAAATTATAAGATTAAATGGCTTTGTAGGAAAGAAATTTCAGATACATTTTGAAGTAACACCGCAGACGTAATATTGTACAAGGTTTAACAATTAAAAGTTTGTTGAGCAAAATGATGAATTTCATCATAAGTAGGAATACAAGAAGTACCTACTCTGATAAAAGAACATTTAGAGAAACTGTATGAAAAAATATATAATTAAAACAACATGCAACCTGTTTTGTAAAGGGACAGTTTAACCAAAAATGAAAATTCTGTCATCATACTCCCCCTCAATAAAGTCCTAATTTACAGCTTATTAATAGTTAGTAAAGTCATTGTTAAATTTAGGTATTAAAAATGTAGAATACGGTCATGCAAAATAAGGCATTCATATGTGCTTGATAAGTACTAATAAACAGCCCTTCTAGTAATATGCATGATAATAAACAACTAAAAGACCCTAAAATAAAGTGTTATTAAATATAACACAAATATGTTAAATATTCTACTGTTAAAGGGTTAGTTCACCCAAAAATGAAAATTCTGTCATTTATTACTCACCCTCATGTTGTTTCACACCCGTAAGAACTTTGTTAATCTTCGGAACACAAATTAAGATATTTTAGTTGAAATCCGATAGCTCCGTGAGGCCTTCATAGGGAGCAATGGACACTTCCTCTCTCAAGATCCATAAAGGTACTAAAAACATATTTAAATCAGTTCATGTGAGTACAGTGGTTCAATATTAATATTATAAAGCGACAGGAATATTTTTGGAGCGCCAAAAAAACTAAATAACGACTTATTTAGTGATGGCCGATTTCAAAACACTGCTTCAGGAAGCATCGGAGCACAGATGAATCAGTGTGTCGAATCTGCTGTTCGGAGCGCCAAAGTCACGTGATTTCAGCCGTTGGCAGTTTGACACGCGATCTGAATCATGATTTGATACACTGATTCATTTATGCTCCGATTCATGAAGCAGTGTTTTGAAATCGGCCATCACTAAATAAGTCGTTATTTTGTTTGTTTTTTTCACCAAAAATATTCTCGTTGCTTTATAATATTAATATTGAACCACTGTACTCACATGAACTGATTTAAATATGTTTTTAGTACATTAATGGATCTTGAGAGAGGAAATGTCATTGCTCCCTATGGAGGCCTCACGGAGCCATCGGATTTCAACTAAAATATCTTAATTTGTGTTCCGAAGATGAATGAAACGGCATATGGTTGTGGAACGGCATGAGGGTGAGTAATAAATGACATTATTTTCATTTTTGGGTGAACTAACCCTTTAACTTTCTTACCCTTGTGGCAAAACAATAGGTGGCGCAATGTGTCTATGGTGTGGGAAACGTCAAATACTCCAAAGAAGAAGAAGAAGAAGAAGATAGAGAAAGATACAGTCCGTTGGTTGAACTGGAGGGAGCGAAAACATTTGCAGTAGAGCGAAATTATCTGGATTAATAATGAAACGCAGCTACCCCGGTGAAGCTGAAAACAGAACAGACAAAAAAGAGTGTGGTCAAACTCCCCAGATTATCCTCCTTCTCTGCACACAAACTCCACGGCTGTTGGTCAACACCGTCAGCGTTGCAGCAGCTCCTATCCAAAGGACGAGTTTTACCCATGGTTTTACCTCTCTCCCGAGTCCGGCCCCGGAAAATAACAATGTGCCGGTGAGTGTAGCTCACGAACAACACAACACAAACAACACACAGACAGTGTTACTGAATGACGACCCTGCTTTCTGACCAAAACATCTGTCAGACAAATAGCGCGGTGATCTTGTTAGGAGAGGGACAGTTCAAATCACAGATGATTTCCCAGTTAATTAACACCGATGGCGATTATTCATTATATTCTTTCACGTTGAGAAAATACAACATTTACAAGATTACATTAAGATTTTGACGTTTACAAATGTAGAAAAAAGTTTACTATGAAATATGTAATCTGGGTTACTTAATCACATTCCAAAAATTATATAGCCTACTTGTAATTAGATTATATTATATTTTAAAATACTCGCAGACTACATTTTTATTGATTACATGATTACTGCAGTCGTGTTCAATATATACATTTTGTATATATACATCATGAATCCATGTCTTATTCTGAATCGCTACGGTACATCTATAAGTGTTTATATTGGGACTATTTTAGGCTGGTTCGGGTCGTACCGCTGCGGAGTAATACAGCACCTGCGTGACTCGTCATAGACATAAACAGAGAGAAGTAGCTCCGGCTACAATGTTCTTCCGCAAGATCCATTCAGTTTTGTTTATTAACCGCTAGAGCGCCAAAAGTTATGGAATGCAGCTTTAATATTCACAAAATGGCGGCAAATTATTAATAATTTATTGATTCTCACTAATTGTTTTTTTTTTTTTAAATTGTCCTTTTTAAAACAGCCTAGTGCTTATGTTCAAAGTCTTCCCATCAGTGGCGACACATCATAAATAAACTATTTCTTACTTTTGTGTTTTATCTTGATTGTTTTTATTTAAAAAATGTGCATTTTATGGTTTAATTCATTATTACCTTTTCATCAACTTACAGAGCCCCCCCGCACAAAGCTCTTCTTTCACAAAGCTCAGTTTGGGAAACCCTGATGTAATGTAGCGTTTAATGCATCTTCATTTTGTAGATGACAAATTTTCAAAAAACAATTCTCTTTGCATATTTATACCACTATAGTACATAATTATCCTATTCAGGTCTATGTGATAAACAGGTTAATGCTAAAAGTAATCTATAAGTAGTCTGATTACATTACCTAAAATGTATGATGTAATAAATTACGTTTAATAACTATAATATTTATCATGTAATTTATATTCAATAATGGACTACAGTTTGGAAAGTAATATACCCAACACTTACTAGGACCCCTAGATCACTAAGTTATGTAATATAATATATATATATATATATATATATATATATATATATATATATATATATATATATATATATTCCTATGTGTATTCAATTAATGCCACTGCTTATACATGATTAATTTAATTTTGCATGAGGTACAGAGATTTCCTTACATAACTTATAAACATATATACATATTTGTGTGTGTAAATCAATATTTTGAGAATGTATATTATGTATATTTTTGCTGACAGATGTAAAATGGTGTGTGTTTGTTTGCCCTGCACAGTTGCATCGGACAGTACTGAGGCGAGGACATGATCCTCTTCTCTCCATTGAGAAATGCTCAAGCTGCTGCAACATGTTCCACTGTGACTACTGTAAGATGCTGCATAAACATTTACACGAGGCAAAAAATCATGTTGCAAATCATCTTCGAAATGCTGTTCAACAGGAAGGTATGTGCGAATTAATTTAAATGTCTTTATACAGTTCAAGGAAAAACATAATGACAAATGATTAAAGGGGTCCTTGATTATGATTTCACTTTTTTAACTTTAGTTAGTGTGTAATGTTGCTGTTTTAGCATAAACAACATCTGCAAAGTTACAGTGCTCAAAGTTTAATGCAAAGGGAGATATTTTCTTTTACACAAATCGCTTTTGCAGTTGCATTCTAAAAGTTCTTTCTGAGTCTCTCCATCAGTGTCGACTCCGGTTTGAACAATGTAAGGCTGAACAATGTTACTGAAAATCCTCATTTTGGCTGCGAGAGATTCTCCAGCTTTGTTGTTGTTGAGCAACTGCCGCTTCATCCCAAAACCTCTACAGAATCGCTGCACTGAACTGTATAAAACATTATTGTAAAAATGACTAATGACTGTTGAAAATATTCTCTCCACATTTTAGGTTTTGTCATCATCAAGTGTGGTCTAGGCTGCAGACAAGCGCCACATTTTCACTGCTGCTACTGCACGTCAACGTTAATCAGAAGGGATGCTCTGATTAAACATTTAACAGCTTGTAGAAATACATCATACAAACAGCCTCCACCCATAGTGCCAGCAGCAGCACCACCACCTCCATCCACAGCAGAAGTACCTCCGTCACAAGTGCCTCCATCCCCAGCAGAAGAACCCCTATCCCCAGCACAAAGACCTCCATCCACAGCAGAAGGACCTCCATCCTCAGCAGAAGAACCCCTATCCCCAGCAGAAAGACCTCCACACACAGCAGATGGACCCCCATCCCCAGCAGAAGAACCCCTATCCCCAGCAGATGGACCTCCATCCCCAGCAGAAGAACCCCTATCCCCAGCAGATGAACCTCGATCCACAGCAGAAGAACCCCTATCCCCAGCAGATGGACCTCGATCCACAGCAGAAGGACCTCCATCCTCAGCAGAAGAACCCCTATCCCCAGCACAAAGACCTCCACACACAGCAGATGGACCTCGATCCACAGCAGAAGGACCTCCATCCTCAGCAGAAGAACCCCTATCCCCAGCACAAAGACCTCCACACACAGCAGATGGACGTCCATCCTCAGCAGAAGGACCTCCATCCTCAGCAGAAGAACCCCTATCCCCAGCAGATGGACCTCCACACACAGCAGATGGACCTCCATCCACAGCAGATGGACCTCCACACACAGCAGATGGACCTCCATCCACAGCAGAAGGACCCCCATCCTCAGCAGAAGAACCCCTATCCCCAGCAGAAAGACCTCCACACACAGCAGATGGACCTCCACACACAGCAGAAGGACCCCCATCCCCAGCAGAAAGACCTCCACACACAGCAGATGGACCTCCATCCCCAGCAGAAGAACCCCTATCCCCAACAGAAAGACCTCCATCCAAAGCAGCAGCTCCTCCAACTCCAGCTGAAGGACCTCCATCCGCAGCAGCTTCATCATCAGCAGTAAGATTACACGTTCGACAGCAAGTCAGGGTTGCTTGCCCACACTGCGACATTCAAATAAATAAAAGGAACTTGCTGGTTCACATAAACAGAAGACACAGGCACAATACTTTGTGGAAAGATTTGACTTCAAATAATAACAAAGATGAGGATGTGGAAGCTTTTTTCTGCTACAAAATAAAAAAGGTAATTGCGACTTTTTATCTCCCAAATCTGAATTTTTTTTCTCGCAATTCCGAGTTTATATTCCAACTTTATATCTCACTATTTTGAGAAAAAAGCCACAATTGTGAGTTATTAAGTTGGAATTGCGAGGAAAAAAGTCAGAATTGTGAGTTAAAAACTCGGAATTGTGAGAAAAAATAGAATTGTGAGTTATAAAGTTGGAATTGTAAGAAAATAAGGCAGAATCGTGAGTAAAAAACTCGGAATTGTGAGAAAAAAATAGAATTGTGAGTTATAAAGTTGGAATTGTAAGAAAATAAGGCAGAATCGTGAGTTCTAAACTCAGAATTGTGAGTAAAAAACTGAGAATTGTGAGTAAAAAACAGAATTGTGAGGGGAAAAAAGTTGGATTTGCAAGAAAAAATCAGAATTGTGAGTTATAAACTGGGAAATGTGAGGGGAAAAAAAGTCGGAATTGCAAAGAGAAAAGTCAGAATTGTGAGGAAAAAAGTCAGAATTGTGAGTTATAAAGTTGGAATTGTGAGAAAAAAGTCCAAATTATGAATTATAAACTCGGAATTGTGAGGGAAAAGTCAGAATTGTGAGTTATAAACTGAACAGTGAGTTATAAACTCGGAACTGTGAGGAAAAAACTCGGAATTGTTAGAAAAAATCAGAATTGTGCGTTAAAAACTCAGAATTGTGAGAAGGTCAGAATTGCGAGGAAAAAAGTCAGAATTGTGAGAAATATAGTCAGAATTGTGAGTTATAAAGTTGGAATTGTCAGAAAAAAGAATTCACTTTTGTAATTAACTCGCAATTCTGACTTTTTTCTCGCAATTCTGAGTTTATATCTCAAAATTCTGTGAAAAAAGTCAGAATTGCAAGATTTAAAACTCACAATTACCTTTTTTAATTTTTTATTCCATGGCGGACACAAGCTTCCATATATTCATACTATTAATATCTCATTAAATGAGCTAGCTACTACTTATCCAAACGGTGCACTTGAAAATCAATTCACAGGTGGACATTGCCTATGGCAACTTTTAGCATGTGGTTAGTGTGTGTATTATAAGAAGTCGTCATAGTTTTTGTATAGCCTGTTTGTATATTTGCTGACAGATGTTAAAGTGTTGTGTTTGTTTACCCTGCACAGTTGCATCGGACAGTACTGAGGCGAGGACATGATCCTCTTCTCTCCATTGAGAAATGCTCAAGCTGCTGCAACATGTTCCACTGTGACTACTGTAAGATGCTGCATAATCATTTACACCAGGCACAAAATCATGTTGCAAATCATCTTCGAAATGCTGTTCAACAGGAAGGTATGTGTGAATTAATTTAAATGTCTTTACACAATTCAATTATTCTGTGTGTGTGTAAGTTTATCAATCCTTCTGGTCATTTCTCCCTCAAATCTGGGGTTTTGTTCTTCTGCGTTCATCATTACGTCATTACGTTGGGTCAGTGGTAATACCGTTCTCGCCGCAAATCGATGTTTTCAGAAAATGAAGCATAGATGAAGATGCCATTTTGAAGTGTCTAAAATATGTGGAGGAAAAAATGGATTCACAAACTTTGTCACAATATGTAAATTGCTCAACAAATGATTAATATTCCCTAGCCTCACAGTTGTAGACTAATTATCTGAAGAAAATGTATTTTATTCTTTTATGTTGCTTTTTCCCCTTCTCTGTTTTACCTAGGTTTTGTCATCATCAAGTGTGGTCTAGGCTGCAGACAAACGCCACATTTTCACTGCTGCTACTGCAAGTCAACATTAATCAGAAAGGATGCTCTGATTAAACATATAACAACTTGTAAAAATACATCAGACAGACAGTCTCCACACATAGTGCCAGCAGCACCACCACCACCTCCATCCACAGCAGAAGTACCTTCATCCCGAGTAGAAGGACCTCCACCAGAAGTACCTCCATCTCCACCAGAAGTAGCTCCATTCCCATCACAAGTACCTCCATCCACAGCAGAAGTGCCTCCATTCCCAGCAGCTTCATCATCAGCAGTAAGATTACGTGTCCGGCAGCAAGTCAGGGTTGCTTGCCCACACTGCGACATTCAAATAAATAAGAAGAACTTGCTGGTTCACATAAACAGAAAACACAGTCACACCACTGTTCTGTGAAAATTAGACTTACTGTAATATTGAGGATGGATGATGTTTATGTAATTTTGTTGTTGTTTTGTTTTGTAAAATGTCTTGTTTTAACCTATTAAAATCTCATGAAAAACAAATGTGTTCTTGAAACTTAATATACTAAAATGTTCACCCAAAACTGAAAATATTGTCATTTATTACTCACCCTCATGTCGTTCCACACCCGTAAGACCTTCGTTCATCTTCGGAACGCAAATTGAGATATTTTTGTTGAAATCCGAGAGCTCAGTGAGGCCTCCATAGCCAGCAATGACATTTCCTCTCTCAAGATCCATTAATGTACTAAAAACATATTTAAATCAGTTTATGTGAGTACAGTGGTTCAATATTAATATTATAAAGCGACGAGAATATTTTTGGTGCGCCAAAAAAAACCCCAAATAACGACTTATATAGTGATGGCCGATTTCAAAACACTGCTTCAGGAAGCTTTGGAGCATAATGAATCAGCGTATCGAATCAGCGGTTCGGAGCGCCAAAGTCATGTGATTTCAGCAGTTTGGCGGTTTGACACGTGATCCAAATCATGATTCGACACAGAAGAATCATAACGCTCCAAATCTTCCTGAATCAGTGTTTTGAAATCAGCCATCACTAAATAAGTCGTTATTTTGTTTTTTTTTGGCGCACCAAAAATATTCTCGTCGCTTTATAATATTAATATTGAACCACTGTACTCACATGAACTGATTTAAATATGTTTTTAGTACCTTTATGGATCTTGAAAGAGGAAATGTCATTGCTCAGGCTTCACTGAGTCATCAGATTTCAACAAAAATATCTTAATTTGCGTTCCGAAGATGAACAAAGGACTTACGGGTGTGGAACGACATAAGGGTGAGTAATAAATGACAGAATTTTCATTTTTGGGTGAACTAACCCTTTAATATCTTGTTATAAATTTTTCCTAGATTAAAGATTATAATAACTGCACATTTTGCTGTTCAAGGTTAATATAAATAAATTCAGCAACATTTAGTGAGGCGTATCATATTCATTAATCAGATATGATTCGGATATATTCATAAATAGCCTTAAAAATAAAATAAATAGCCTTAAAAACAAGATCGATTGCTGAAAAATAGGCAATTTTAGCTATGCCAGCATCTAAAATTCCACACAAGTTTTTTGCAACAATAAACATGTTTTTCATTAGCTTGAAATTCCCGCCGACGAAGGGCTTGTAATAATGTTAACAGCCAGTGATGGCGCTTCACTAGGTTCACACAGGTGGAGCTGGACGTCAAGCCCCGCCCATTTATTGTCACGTGGTTGCTGTTAGTTTTCTCAGCGCTGCATTAGGATGAACCAATCACAGCTGATAGTGATTATTGGATAAGAGTAATATTTATTATTTTTTGATAGAGTTCTGTGCGGATTTCAATGTAATAATCATTTTAAATTGTATTATTCTTGTGTCCAAACGTTTTCGCTCACCAAAGAAACGTCCCGTGATTTGAATTCTGCAATCTGAGCGATACCAGCATTTGTACACTATGTAGTTGACTGTGTTTTGAGTTGACTAGAAGCTCACAACACTGTTCAGATGCTCCAGTGGTTGTCTCGACCGCCGCGCGGCGCCACAAACGCGATTGTAAAGCTCACGCTGAACTGCGCGACTCTTCATTGTTCGGTCGTCACGTCATGGAAAGAGTTACTGCGTTTTCGCTCAAAGTTAAGAAATACTTTATGAAAAACTCTTCACGGACCTGTTGAATCACATCTCGAAGGAAATACTATGAACACACAGCGATTTGAACGGGTTCTGAGGATTATAAAGATGCTTTAGAAGTACTTTTTGTTCTTTTGTTGGCGGAATGCAAAAGGATGCGTTTATTTCCCATCTCTATCCGGGACGAAATGCTGGTATAATGTTTTCATCTGGAGTTTAGTTCAGCCGGATTTGCAAAACAGCTGTTTGTTTGTTTTTTTTAAATATTTTTGCAGCATGCAAAATGGCTAAAACTTTAGTTATTATGAGGCACTTGAACTGAATGTGTTTGCCGGTTTATGCTGGACGGGATTTGTGGATTTATGGGTTTATTTTTTTGCGGCTGAAGATTCTGGCTTTGTGGAATAATGAAACGACATAAATTAAGGGAAGCTGGAGAATAACAACCTGACAGGGAGTTCCAACATGTAACTCTTTATCTACAAATGCAGAATATCGGAATTATTTCCGAGGAAAATTAAGATTCCTGTTGTCTTGTGGTCAGTAATTTTAGAACTTTATCTTGAAGAATATTTACCAACAGCCTCAAAACTACTAAAGTGCTATGAATACATTAAGAAATACTGCTGTACTAAATACCCAGTTAACTTTTAAGTTATCTAAAAGCTTTTTGTTTAGTGCAGTCTGATATGAGGTAAGGGAACCATTTTTTTTTGTTGCATCTGGCTTGCAAAAGTTACAAAAATGTCCCTGAGAGCCAAAGCCCTCTACACTTTCCAAAGTGAGAACAAGGAGGAGATAAGCATCCAGGAGAATGAAGAGCTGGTCATTTTCGACGAGAACTCTGTGGACGGCTGGCTACAAGGTGAGAACAGCCGAGGAGAGCGAGGTTTGTTTCCCGCCTCGTACGTCCAGATCATTCGGCTCCGATCCGGGTCCAACCTGACGGATCAATCCCTCAGCTCACCTGGAAGCTCTCCTGGTAAGGACTTGTCGTACATCCACACACCTTCCACGACCTTGCCAAGTGACGACGATGACGACTGGGACGACTGGGATGAAACCTCAACGGTGGTTGAGGATGAGGACCCTCGGAGAGGGGTGGGTGCCAATGGACATTCCCAAAGTCCGTATTCCAACCCCAACGTCCACTACCGAGCCAAGCCGCACATGGAGCGTCAGGACAGCATGTCGAGCAACAGGAAGGGCAGCATGGTGGGAAGAAACTTGAACCGATTCTCCAGCTTCGTGCGCTCAGGTGTGGAGGCCTTCGTGCTTGGCGACGTTCCCATGATGGCCAAGATCGCCGAGTCGTACTCCATCGAAATGGGCCCCCGGGGGCCGCAGTGGAAGGAGAGCCCTCAACCCTTCTCCTGTTCCATTGAAGACCCTACCAAACAGACGAAGTTCAAAGGCATTAAGACGTACATCTCGTACCGCGTGACCCCTAGTCACACTAGCAGGCCGGTTTACCGCCGCTACAAGCACTTTGACTGGCTGTACAACAGACTACTGCACAAATTCACGGTGATTTCCGTGCCGCACCTCCCGGAGAAACAGGCCACGGGGCGGTTCGAGGAAGACTTCATCGAGAAGAGGAAGAGGAGGCTCATTTTATGGATGGACCACATGACCAGCCACCCCGTGCTGTCTCAGTACGAGGGTTTTGAACACTTCCTCATGTGCGGAGACGACAAACAGTGGAAACTCGGGAAGAGGCGGGCAGAGAAGGACGAGATGGTCGGGGCTCATTTCATGCTCACCTTCCAGATTCCCAACGAGCACCAGGACCTTCAGGACGTGGAGGAGCGCATTGACTCCTTCAAGGCGTTCGCCAAAAAGATGGACGACAGCGTGATGCAGTTGACGCATGTCGCGTCGGAACTAGTCCGCAAACACCTTGGAGGATTCCGGAAGGAGTTCCAGAGGCTGGGGAACGGCTTTCAGTCCATCAGCCAGTCGTTCCTGCTGGACCCTCCTTACAGCTCGGACGCCCTGAGCAACGCCATCTCGCACACAGGCCGCACCTACGAGAACATCGGGGAGATGTTCGCCGAGCAGCCCAAATACGACCTGTTTCACATGCTGGATAAACTGTCGCTGTACCAGGGCCTGCTGTCCAACTTTCCAGACATCATCCATCTGCAGAAAGGTAAAGTGACTCGTTCACCCATGATTGACTCTCTTTCAGAGTTTCTTTGTTTTGTGGAACACAGAAGAAGATATTTAAAAAATGTCTCGGTGTTGTTTTTGACCATACAATTTAAGTAAGTAAAACTATAAAATTACTTGAAATAAAAGTAAACGTTAAAGGATTAGTCCACTTTCAAATAAACTTTTCCTGATAATTTACTCACCCCCACGTCATCCAAGATGTTCATGTCTTTCTTTCTTCAGTCGAAAAGAAATTAAGGTTTTTGATGAAAACATTCCAGGATTATTCTCCTTATAGTGGACTTCAATGGCGGTTGAAGGTCAAAATGACAGTTTCAGTGCAGCTTCAAAGAGCTTTAAACGATACCAGACGAGGAATAAGAGTCTTAACTAGCGAACCGATCGGTCATTTAAAAAACAAAAATACAACTGTATATGCTTTATAAACACAAATGATCGCCTTCCAAGTGCTTCCGCCAAAACCGCACTTTCGTATTCTTCAAAAAGTTTACGCTGTATGTCCTATGCCTTCCCTATTCTACTTACGGAAAAAATGGAACTGGCGCTGCGTTCGTTCCGTAAGTAGATTAGGGAAGGTGTAGGACATACAGCGTAAGCTTTTTGAAGAATACGGAAATGCGGTTTTGGCGGAAACACTTGGAAGGCGATCATTTGTTTATATAAAGCACATACATTTACATTTTTTTCGAAAATGACAGATCGTTTCGCTAGATAAGACTCTTATTCCTCGTCTGGTATCATTTAAAGCACTTTAAAGCTGCACTGAAACTAATTTTGATCATTTGGAGGCCATTGAAGTCCACTATAAGGAGAAAAATCCTGGAATGTTTTCATCAAAAACATTAATTTCTTTTCGACTGAAGAAAGAAAGACATGAACATCTTGGATGACATGGGGGTGAGTAAATTATCAGGAAAATCTTTTTTGAAAGTGAACTAATCCTTTAAAGGGTTAGTTCACCCAAAAATTAATTACTCATCCTCATGTTGTTCCAAACCAGTAAGACCTTCATTCATCGTCGGAGCACAAATTAAGATTTTTTTGATGAAATCTGAGAGATTTCTGTCCCTCCATTGATAGCTACGAAACTGACACTTTGACGATTCAAAAAGTTCATAAAGAGATTGTAAAACTAATCCATATGAATTGAGCGGTTTATTCCAAATTTTCTGAAGAGACTAGATCACTTTATATGATGAACAGATTTAATTTAGGCTTTTATTTACAGATAAATATTCATCAACACACACACGAGTTGTGGTAAACAGAAGCTAAAGCATGTTTGCTTGATGTGCGAGAACCAATGAGGTTCATTCTCATGTGTTACGCAGTAGGGCTGGGTATTGACACAATTTTCACCATTTGATTCGATTACTATTCACATGCTTGCGATTCGTTTACGATTTCGATTCGATTCAATATCGATTATTTTGGATGTAGAATTTTAGTTACAGTACATGGCAAATTTTCTAGAGGAAAAAATCTGTAAACTAATGCTGTAAACTACACATGGGAGTCAGTTGGTGCTACTATAATAATATTGAAGGTTAAATTAACTTATTTATTTATATACACTCAATGATGTTTTTATTATAAATAAAGTTTAGAATTACATAATCATATTTCTACACCAATTTGTTTTTTTTTTTAAATATATAAACATTTAAATCGTGGCTATCATAACTGATTTATTCAAACATGCATTAATATTGAAGAACATTAAAAATTATAATGAATATGTAACGGTGCATAGTTATATTTATCAGAATGTTGCTTTCTAGAGTTCACTTTTCTAGCTGACTAATGAGTTTATGGTCACTGAATATGTTTTTCTGAGGTAAATGTGACGTTATGTTACATTGTTTATAAGCTGTTGCATTGACGTCTTTCCGAGGTTGAAACACGGTTTCGATTTCGGTAAGTTGTACTGTGTATTTTAACATACCTTCAGATGTTAATTCATGTTTATGTCGTGCTGTAACTGATATTAAAGCGGAGGAGAGGATGTTCACATGTGCTCTGTACTGCTGCTTATCGATTCTTGGGATTTAAGAATCAATATCGGTTCGTAAAAATGAGAATCGATTAAAATTGAGAAATCAATATTTTTTACCCAGCCCTATTACGCAGCACGTTTGAGCTTCCACAAGACGTTTGTTCTCGCATGTCAAGCAGGTTCGATTGAGTTTCTGTTATGTTTGCTGATCAATGTTTATATGTGTATAAAAGCCCAAATTCAATCTGTTCATCATATAAAGCGATCGAGCCTCTTCAGAAAATTTGGACTGTCTATGGAGGGACAGAAATCTCTCAGATTTCATCAAAAAGATCTTCATTTGTGCTCTGACGATGAACGAAGGTCTTACTGGTTTGGAACGACATGAGGGTAAAATAAATAAAATGCATCCATCCATCATAAATATAATCCATACGGCTCCAGGGGGTTAATAAAGGCCTTCTGAAGTGAAGTGATGGGTTTTTGTAAGAAAAATATCCATATTTAAAACTTTATTAACTATAATAAACGATGAGGATATTTTTAAATATATCTCTGATTGTGTTCGTCTGAAGTGGTTCAATGTTGATATGTTCCCCATTGACATGGACAAGAGCAGTTGAAACATTCTTCAAAATATCTTCTTTTGTGTTCCAACGACATGAGGGTGAGAAATTGATGATGGGATTTTTATTTTTGGTTGAATTATTAGTAAACAGACTACTGTCAGAGTTGTTTTTTTAAGGTATGTGCTGATAAATGGGTTAAACACTGTTGTATTTTACACATGAGTGTAGAAATTAAGCATTTATCATTCATTGTATCACCTCAACCTTTTAGAATAGTTTCTAAACCCCTTAGTTTAGACTGTGTGCTTGTTTCTGAACCTGTTGACTTGTTCAAATGTGGGGCACACAGCTGGACTGACCCAGTGACATCATGCCTGTAGGCAGCCAATCACATGTGTTGTTATTTACGAGCAGGGGTTAGTGGGCCTCGCATTGTGGACTGGAGTGAATTTTGCTGTCGATGATGTCAGGTCTCAAAGGTGACTTGCAGAGACATTTTAAAGCTGAAAAGTGATGCGTCTGACATTTACAGGCAGTTAAGAAAGAGAAAATTCTGGCCCTGCTCCTGACGGGAAGCATCCTCCTCATTCTCAGTCTAAATCACAGGAAGTGGGGGAAATTAATCAGTGCTCTCAAGTCCAAGACATTAAAGCTCAATCAGTTTGTGGCTCAGACAAGCTTCCACTTTCATTATGATCCTTTTGTGGAATGTCATAGTGATGTTAAGAATGTCTCGCTCATGAGAGCTCAGACTTAACATATGCTGACATCCTGACACGCAGTAAACGCCAGTATTTACAGTACGGGATGAAATTTGGACACACTTTGGGCCTGTTTGCACCTGGTCACTTCATGCGCTCTCACTGATCGGATAGCTATCCAATTTGTTAAATCTGGTCCATTTACACTTGGCCACATAAATGTGTCTTCACAAAATGAATATAAATTTGATCTTCAAATCCGAGTCACGTCAACAAAATCAACTGATGTGTGCTGCATTTTATTAATCGTAAGCTAATTTCAAGATTAAAGACTGCAATAGAAGATTGAGCAGCACTGGTAAGATCATTTAGTCTCACTATTTTTAATGAGGATTTGAGCTTCAGGATGCGACGCCAAACTTTCAGTTTAATTTGCGGCAGTTTGCAGAAGTTAAAGGAGCTGTAGAACGTGTTTTCAAAAGATGTCTATTAATGTTTTGATGTCTGTTAATATAAGTCTAAGGTGTCCACAAAATTTGTCTGAAGTTTCAGCTCAAAATACCCCATAGATTTTTTTTTAATTCATTTTTTTAACTGCCTATTTTGGGGCATCATTAAATATGCGCCGATTCAGGCTGCGGCCCCTTTAAATGCTCGTGCTCCCCACCCCCGAGCTCGCGACTGCCTTAAACAGCATAAACAAAGTTCGCACAGCTAATATAACCCTCGAAATGGATCTTTACAAAGTGTTCGTCATGCAGCATGTCTAATCGCGTAAGTACTGTGTTTATTTGGATGTTTACATTTGATTCTGAATGAGTTTGAGGCTGTGCTCCGTGGCTAAAGCTAACATTACACACTGTTGGAGAGATTTATAAAGAATGAAGTTGTGTTTATGAATTATACAGACTGCAAGTGTTTAATAATGAAAATAGCGACAGCTCTTGTCTCCGTGAATACAGTAAGAAACGATGGTAACTTTAACCACATTTAACAGTACATTAGCAACATGCTAACGAAACATTTAGAAAGACAATTTACAAATATCAATAAAAATATCATGATATTATGAATCATGTCAGTTATTATTGCTCCATCTGCCATTTTTCGCTATTGTTCTTGCTTGCTTACCTAGTCTGATGATTCAGCTGTGCACAGATCCAGACGTTAATACTGGCTGCCCTTGTCTAATGCCTTGAACATGGGCTGGCATATGCAAATATTGGGGGCGTACATATTAATGATCCCGACTGTTACGTAACAGTCAGTGTTATGTTGAGATTTGCCTGTTCTTTAGAGGTCTTTTAAACAAATGAGATTTATATACGAAGGAGGAAACAATGGTGTTTAAGGCTCACTGTATGTCATTTCCATGTACTGAACTCTTGTTATTCAACTATGCCAAGGTAAATTCAACTTTTCATTCTACGGCACCTTTAAACAACCAGATCCATTTACACTTCATTTGGAATGCGTCTCAAACCACCTTCTGAAGTGGTTTGAGTGATTTGATTTAAAGGATTAGTTCACTTCAGAATTAAAATTTCCTGATAATTTCCTCACCCCCATGTCATCCAAGATGTTTATGTCTTTCTTTCTTCAGTCAAAAAGAAATTAAGGTTTTTGAGGAAAACATTCCAGGATTTTTCTCCATATAGTGGACTTCACTGGGGTTCAACAGGTTGAAGGTCCAAATGTCAGTTTCAGTGCAGCTTCAAAGAGCTTATGAAGCGAAATGATCGGTCATTTTCTAAAAAAAAAAAATGTATATACTTTTTGACAACAAATGCTCATCTTGCACTGCTTTGCGATGTGCCACGCATTACGTAATCACGTTGGAAAATAATAATTTCGCTAGATAAGACCCTTATTCTTCGGCTGGGATCATGTAGAGCCCTTTGAAGCTGCACTAAAACTGACATTTGGACCTTGAAGTCCACTATATGGAGAAAAATCCTGGAAAGTTTTCCTCAAAAACCTTAATTTCTTTCTGATCAAAGAAAGAAAGACATGAACATCTTGGATGACATGGAGGTGAGTAAATAATCAGGAAATTTTAATTCTGAAGTGAACTAACCCCTTAAATCCATTTTGAAAGCATCTTGGAGGGCATTTACACCTGGTCTTTTCACGGTCAGACAGCTGTCCAATCAGAGAAAATGCATGAAGTGACAGTGTAAACAGGCCTTAAAGCCATGTTCAGACTGTCAGTCGAAATTCAGTTTTTGTGCATATCCGATTGCAATCCAGTCATATTTAGCAAGTGTGAATGTCAATGATTTGAGCAACATTCATATGTGGTTTGAAATCCTATTGATATTTCTTTCAGTTTGACCGCTCTAATCCGATTTCATGTGGTTTATGTCGCTTTCTCAGGCCATGTAAAACGTAAACATGTCAGATGTTGTTAGAAGAAACATGCTAAATGTATGGATGTTATTTCAATCAAGAGGTGCAGCAGTTTTTGGACAAGATCTTGTATTAATGCAAGAGGTGAGCTCTCTGTAAAGTCTCCTCCAGCACAACCCAAAGACTTTCAATGAATTTAAGGTCATTTAATGCATTTTCAATTAATTTAAGGTACCAATTCATGTGTGAAAATGATTCTTCATGCTCCCTCAAACCCGTTCTTTCACAATTTGAGCCTGATGAATCTTGACATTGCCATCCTGGAATATAGCCATGATGTGTCTTCCTACATGGTTAAGAAATGAAAAGCTACACACTCCATAAATTAGGGTTAAAAGAGCTGTTCCCAAACATATATCATGCTAGAATCAATAATCACAGCAATAATGATCCAGTCATAGACTCTTAAGTGTTTGCCTGTTTAAATACAAACAGCAGCTTTTTTTAGCAGGGCAGTGTGTCGTGGTCATAAATCAATAAATAAGTATAATAAAAAAAATAGTACCTAGCTGTGTCCAAACTTTTGCCTGGTAGTGTATATTTATGCTTTTACTGATGATTTTAATGATGTCAGTAAAACACACACTTTGATTTACATACAGAAAGTGTTTCTGATCGTCTAAAAAGAGTGATAGAGGTGTCTAATTCCTCACAACACCTGAGTCAGTGAAATCTCTCAGTAGTTTACGTGTGGCATTCAAACTGTGATCAACGTGAGGATTTAATGTTGTTAAACAGGTTAGTGCTGCATTGTGGTGAGATCAGTAGATTGTGGAGGTGAACAGAAATGTGCATCATCCTTCCTTGTTACTGAGTTTGCTGAAGGCGTGATTAGTCACATGATCGAGGCACTTGCCAGACCCCAGATTTACGGTTAATGATTTGGAATCAATGGAATATATACATTTTTCCATAAAGTAGAAGTGATTTCAGAGTCCTTAAATCATTATTGTGCCTTTTTAGGTTAAAGTAGCATTATTCTCCAGAATTAGTACTAATCAAATAACCACCCTAAGCAAACAACTGATGTGTGAGTGTGTTGAAAGGAGGCCAGAATGATTGCTCCAGTTTCACATCCACACCCTATAACGGTTGTAACATGATTACTATTCATGTTCAGACACAATGGATCTTAGCGTTCAATGGATAATGGTGTTTTTAAATAATCAAGTTGCTAATAGCAACTAATGGACACAAAACACGCCTCCTACAATAGAAGTCGATTAGAGTTTAGTATATTGCGCTGCTGATGTTAGACACAGGAAGAGTTAGAGCCAGTGTCTCTGATAGCAACAGTGTTGAATCAACATTGATGTTTGACTTGAGTTCAATTTTGAATCAGTGTTATTTTGATATTATAGTTTTTATGAATATTTTAGTTTATATATATATATATATATATAGTTGTTTTATATTTAATTGGCTGGACTTTGAAGATGTTTTGTCAAATCTTTTTGGTATATTAAATCAATAACTGTTGCTATCTAGGAAGATAAATTATATCATCTAAATTAACTGGTTTTATTAAAGTCCCCCTGTAGTCAAATTACATTTTTAAATGTTTTTTTCCTGTGAAAAAAATTCTTAATGCCTTAAAATAGCTTGAATGTAACTCTACACCCTTGCCTCATTTAATATACGCAGATCTATGAATATGCAAATTAGCCCCGCCTCCACTCGCTCTCACACAAGCTCAGAGATCCACTCGGTCAACTTACTTACATAAACGCTGCACAATGGTATCGCTCTTTACATCGGACACATGACGGTAATTAATATGATTAGCCTTTAGCTTGACTATGTTAGCAAACAGCTAATAATGTGTTGTTAATGTTACACAAACCATGTTCCTATTCGCCATCTCAGAGTCGGTCAGTTGCCTTCTAACAATCAGTATCCTTACAAACGCTTTGAACAACTCTGAACGCCATTGGAGAAAGGCATATAGTTCATCATAGCATCGTAATATACATCATACACCCGCCATGTTGCTAAATCTACATGATTTTTCACATGAACAGAAAAATATACCAGGATAACCTGGCATCTCTTGAGACTCCTCTGCTAGTTTGCTGTTAATGATATGCGAAAGCCCACCGGCACATTGACGTGATTGGTTACAAGGTAGTTTGTGACGTCAGAAACACCAGTGATTTCAAACCGCGGGTTTGAGACTCTTTTTTTTCACTGCAGTTTTAAGGAGAAAATACTCAGCAATGGTGCTGACATATGAATTTACACATGGTTTGTCTTAAAGCTTATTAAAAACACCAGATAGACATATGAACAACATTAAAAACTTGATTTTCACCACAGGGGGACTTTAAAGCCAAACATATTATACATATTATATTGCTGAATCAACCTAAATACATTAATTTATACCAACAAAACTATTTGTTATGGGTTAAATCAGGTAGAAATAGCTATTTAAGGTAACAATTGCAGGTTACCACTTTTTATGCTGTAAAAATAGTTAAAAAAAAACATGAAATGGCATTCGTAATGCATTTAACGTCTACTATGTGACATTTCAATGTGTAAACTGAGTATTTAGCAGGAAATAATGTGAGGTGAGACTTGATTTTTTATGTTGAGGTTTAATTGGATAGAAACATTTCAATATTTGTTCATAGTAATTTATACATAACAATAATATCAAGGCGTATTGATGATATTTATATTGATTATGTCAGCATAAAACGTCAAGGATACTTAAAATAAGGTGCACAATATAACCAGTAACATTTATTAAAGGAAGTAAACAGTCTAAAATATAGTTTAATATTTTTAACTGATAAAATTGTGTGTTTTGTCCTCTGATCTACCTGCTGTAGGTAAAAAGCATCTATGGAGACCCTAAAGGGGCCCGTCCTGCAGTTAGGGGACTGTAAAAGGTCTATAACGTTTTGACTCCGCGACACGTGAAAATTGAGCATCTGTTTCTGTTGTGAGCCGCACGACAGCACAGGGAGAGATCAAAGAGAACTAATGAACTGAGGAAAAACAACACATGACCCAGGGAAACAATAACAGCCCTCTCTCCATACAGCGTTTGCGTGTCCCAGCCAAAGAGCTGTAATCAGATCCGCCGTGGGACGACAGGACACTTGACCTGACGTCCAGAAGTCGGCTTGAACCTGACCAACTCCCCGAATTAAAGGCTACAGAAATATTTAGGTCTTCCAAAAGCAGTGGGAAATGATTTTGGATTTTAATCCATAACATCTCCCACCTTAGCAAATAAGGAGAGAATGAAAAATACGAGTAAAAACAAAAGGCGTTCCAGGCCTTGGGCTCTGTGTGTACAGTAGTCATGAACTCTGTGGCTTGTATGGGTGTTGGTCTGATTTTACTGCCAGTAATACACACACACACTCATCAGAGTTGTGCATTTTTGTTGCTTTCAGGTTTGAAATAAAGATGAATAACATGTCAGGGCAAGACCTTGAATTCCTCTCTGAGCCGGTCGTTGGCAGGAACTGAGCCCGTTTTGTACATGCATGTGTCTTAAATAATCAGGAAGTGTAAGCATGTGTGGATGAACGGGAGAGGCATACAGGATGGCAGATGGTTGCTCCACACCTGTCCTGTAATCATAGATTTTACTCACAATGTTATACTTTAGCCACACTTAAGGACGTAATTAATGCCATTGCATTAGATATCAAACTAAGTGGTATTCGCAAACAATTTTAGAGATTTTTTGAGAACCAGTTTCACTTTTCTGATCAACTTTTAAGTGCTTCATGGGTGATTTTAAGGCCTTGATGATTCTAAATTACCTGTTGAATGCTTTTTTGGCATTTAATTTTCATCTTCAAGTGTGTTTGGGTCATTGACGAATAAGGTTTTTGAAAGTATAAAAAATCATAATGGAGATATAATTAATTTTAAAGTTTTATTAAGTGTTAACAATGAGATTATGTGGTTTTTATAATCAGTTAACACTGCTTTTGTCATTTTTTTTTTACAAGATGGACAAAATTTGTCACCAAAAAAGTCAAAATTTCGGTTTTACCGAATGACACTTTTGGTTATACTGAGTGACAATATTTTCAAACAATGCTAACAGGCTGATATCTAGTTAGCTAGCAAAAGGACAATCTAACATTTTATATTTAGTACAAGTTTTTAAAATATTACAACATTTTCCATGTTTTATAGCGGTTGTACCGAATGACCTGATGTTTCGGGACATGCGTATGATCAAGTTAGTTACTTTGCTTCATGACCATGTGGTCCTTTGCAGGTGTCTGAATGATGTCACATCCTGTCACATGATACTGACCTGAATGATTTGATCCAAATTCCAATTCCGAATGACATCAATGAAATTTTTTTTTCCGGACATTTTTTTTCATAACAAACGACTTCTACACATAATTTTAATAGCATTTTGCACTATGTTGATATATGATGTTATAAAATCATTCCAGAATAAAAAATATATACATTTATTACATTTTAAGATATTTTAATCACAAATGAAATGGCTGTATTGGCCTTTGGACGGTTAAACCGAATGACCTTTTGACACTTCAAAATCTTTAAAATACCTTTATATGTAGTGAAATATATTTAAAACCTTTTGGATTCAATAAAAGAGAACTTGTTGTACTACCTTACATAATTTGGATGTCATATCTTTTTTTTTTTATTATTATTATTATTAAGTAGGCCTGTCAAACGATTAATCGCAATTAATCGCATACAAAATAAAAGTTTGAGTTTGCCTAATATATGTGGGTGTACTGTGTGTAATTATTATGTATATATAAACACAAACACATTCATGTATATATTTGAGAAATATTTACAAGTATATGTATTTATTTATATTTTTATATAATTTATATTATATATAAATAAAAATATTTTGTACATAAATAACATATTTCTCTTAAATATATACATTAATTTGTGTGTATTTATATATACATAATAATTACACACAGTACAGCCACATATATTAGGCAAACTCAGACTTTTATTTTGTATGCGATTAATCGTTTGACAGCCCTATTATTAAGGCCTTTGGACAAAAAAAAAAAAAAAAAAATGACCCATCACGTTATTGACCCGTTTATATTTCTTTCTTTCATGATCAGATCAGTAAAACTAATGAAGTGATCAAGTGTACTGGATGTATTCACTCAGGTGAATTTCACTCGTGTCCTAGCGAGTATCAACATGCCACGTTAGAAAGTGTCCAAATCTTAATTTAGAAAAGCATACATTTCTATATTAACCTTATATACTTCTTTTTGTTGAAGTGTTTTGCTTGAAAAGCAAGCTTGTGCAATCTTTCTGGCCCACCATTATGGTTTGTTTCTCCCCTTCTGGTGTCTGAGAATTTGCTCTGGGATAAATTGAGCTGTGACTGTTTTTCCAGTCCGAAATTCCTCTGCGTTTCCACGGCGGTGCTGTTAGACACATTAAATGCAGCTCTGAAGCTTCAGGTCAGTTATTCTTTGTGCTGTTAGCATTCATTTCACCTCAAAGACTGAGAGAAAGCTCACTTCTGACTGCAATTAGCATCATGCTAGCCCAAGTAGTAGTATTTATTTTGTTTGTGGTATCAGATTGAGGTTTTTTTAATTTAAGAAAAATAACAAGCATGTTGTATATCAAGAGTATGATATACGATTTATGTTTACTTGAAGTAACTTGCGTAGGAAATGTTAGCTTTGCAAGCTAATTGGTTAGTCTGTTTACTGGAAGCACTACAGAAATGTGTACATTTTGCTTCATTTAAATAACTTTAAATGTGATTATATAATACTTAAGACACTATTTTACTATGTGGAACAATAAGTATGGTTTTTGGTTACACACTGGCTAAAATACCTCCAGAAAATCATTTAGTTGTCAAAGAGAGTTTGTTTTCCACCAGAGAGCCTCCTTCTTCCCTCAGAGTAAACAGAAGCCATATATACTAGTGTTTATATAGGAGAAACAAATAAATAGACAGTCACTGACCACAAAAATGATGTTCAGACATTTTACGTAAGCTCCGCTTCCTCTTTTAATGGGTCTGTTGGCACACGTACAAAAGTTTTGCATGTTTGAAAATACAGAACAAGAGGAATTCACTTTATTCCTGTCATTCATGGCGTACGGTAATGTTTAGCATGTCTGCAGTCCATTAGAGAGGACAAAGAAATTAAACCCACTTTTAAAGTTTTGCTTGCTGAACATCAAGCAAAACTGTGTCTTCTTGCACAACTTTGATAATCAGAAATGTTTCTTGAGCAGCATATTAGAGTGATTTCTGAAGGATCATGTGACACTGAAGACTGGAGTAATGATGCTGAAAAATAATTTACGTTTCTACATTCAGACTTGAAACATGTACTGAACATTTCCTATCCTGTTTTGATTGAAAAACATGAGATGATATAATAAATCTGTCATACTGAGCGTGGCTTTGTTGAATTCAGTCCTCAGACTCGTGTGTGTTCGAGTGAACAGAGAGAAAGTGTGCTAGAGGTCAGTGCTGGGCTGTGCCTGGTACCGCTGGACGCTTCTTCTTGTCCCCCCCCCGTCATGATCGTGAAAAATTCACCCTACTGTTTCATTGTCCTCTGGGATAAAGGAAAACATCTGGGAAAATAGGCTGTCTTTGAGTAGTAATATGTTAAATGTGACAAAAAGCACATCGTCTATTCAGTATGCGGAGATTAGCCAATCATTACAGAGGTTATTTACATGTCATTTGCATACACAGTTGTTATGTTTCAAATGGTATTCTTTCATAAGCGATGAAGACTCATTCATATCAGAAGTGTAATAAAAGCTGTTTATATCCTATGTGGGTGGACATGTTGAGATCACATGACCAGCTGAGTATGACAAAATGAGCAGCTTTATCTTCATAACCCCTTCATGGTGTGATGATATGACTGTTTTTTAAGCAAAAAACCTCAGTATGGAAGCCAATTTTTGCCACATCATACAAAATTTGGTAAATTTATAATTATGACATTTTTTGATATTGAAATGAACATACTTAGTCATAATTATGAGAATGAAGAGTGAAAATTGGGAGATAAAAAGTCAAAATTAAGTTTTTGACTTGACTGTCATAATTCATTTAAACCTTTTTATGTCATAATTTGTCATGATGTGTCATTATGGACAAGTCGAAAGGACATTTTGAGATAAAGATGAAATTATGACATACTAAGTCATAATTATGTGGTCAAAATGACCAAGATAAATCAAAATTGAGATGAAAAGTCACAATTATGACAAAAAATAAAATAAAATCTCATAGTTTCAGAATTTATGTCATTATTTCGACTTCTCAGGTCATCATGAGAAATCAAAATTGTGAGATTTTATGTCATAATTTTGACTTCATCTCATATTTATGACTATGGCCATTTTGATTATGGCTTAGTTTGTCATAATTTTGACTTTTTATCTCATAATTATGATTTACCTCAGGATAAAATGCTACAAAAAGTGTGGAAATGTACTCAGTGTGGTTAGAAATGATTTCCAAAAATAACATGCAAACTGCAACCTTGTTCACGGGGCACAATATTGTCTTATTTTAGATGTTTGGTGAGGGAATGCAAACACGAGGTCTTTGCATAGGACATTTGACTGTACTCGTTTGTGTTTGCGCAGTGGGTTTGTAATCCGCCAGTCTGTGAGCTGAAAGGAAATAAAGTAATAAATTGCTGTGTATCAAATCCCAAACACAAAGAACACCGGGCCAGACTTCCTGTGTCAGATTACAGGTGTGTACAGCACTGCCAAACACTGACCTCTGATCAGCTGTGCACGCTCGATATCTAATCCCTCATGCTGTCTCTGACAATCTCTGTCTTCTGTGCTGCAGATGGACACAGCATGTGATGATTTAGTGGATCTGTCTGTTCAGGTCTCCAGATTCAGTCGTATTTCTCCGAGTCCTGTGACTCAGCGGCTCCGTTCAGATCTCAGACTCTCATGAGCGTGTGAGTGGTTTGCTCTGTCACAACAGGACGTGGATGATTAGAACCGGTTGCACTGGAAACGTGAGACAAAAGGCACTTTTATCTGACAACTGAGAAAGATCTGAGGTTCACTGAGCTGTGAACATTTAAAAAGAATTTCTTACTTTTTGCTAATACTGGAGTCTCGTTTGGTTTTTGCTATGCAGAGCAAGTGTTACAAACACAAGTGTGATGTTATGTTCGAATTCTGGGTACGATTATTTCGTTGCGGGTCAAATTAGTCCCTCATTGGATTCAATACAATTCATAAAAAATAAAATCACACTATAAAAAACAAAAATAAAGTAAAAACAGTAAATCTTTAATATAATTACTTCTCACACATTACAACAAAAATAAACATGAGGACAAATTATTTTTAAAACTGTATCTGACAACTGTATTTTAACCATTTGTTTACAAAAATGAATATTATAATTTTTTTAAGTTTTTGTTTCATTTTTGTGTGCTTTCTTGAAGCTCAAACAGCAGAGCATAGCGCTAGTAATGCCAAAATCATGCATTCAGAAATGTACATTCAACATAGTGTATTTGTTTGGATAAAAGTGTCTGCCAAATGCAAAAATGTACATTTTAAATACCATCAGAGTGTAGTTTAGAAAATGACATTAAAAATTAGACATAACTGCAGCTGTGGTTAACCATGAAACTGAGGGTCAAATTGATCCGCAAACATCAAAATCATCAGATATTTTGTACACGCGTTCCACAACACCTCAAAATGTCAAAACAGGCATGCACATGACCCTAAATGACAAATTGTCACAATATTTCCAAAAATGTCCTATAACCAATATTTCAATATTAACCAATATTTCTGACAATATTTTAATTAATATTTGTTTTAAATTTTTCAGTGAATTTTCAGCAAATATTGTGTAAAATTGTTTATAATTTATATATTTATAATTTATATATATAATTTATCTGTAATAAATATATATATATATATATATATATATATATATATATATATATATATATATATATATATATATATATATATATATATACAATTTATTTCTTCTATATATTTTCGAATACTATTTAGTAAGTATAATTATCCCATATATATATATATACACATTTATTTATTTATATATTTTATTTATTTATTTTATCATTTATTATTTATATATTATTAATATAACAGTAAATTAATATAATTAATATTAAAATGTAAATTTAAACTATGACATCATCTCTTAATTTAATCACTTTAATACTTAAAAATACATGTTATTAAATATATGTAGTGTGTGTTTAAATTATTTATTTATTTTAAATAATTATTTCTATTGTGAGAAAACTGAGATAAATCTTATCTCACTATATGAGTAATTTTACACTGCATAGTCTTCACTGTGTAAATTAAATGCATTTATTCTTATTTAAGTCACGCGTTTTTCTTTCTCAACTGTTTATGTTCACTTAAGACATAAATGATTGTGTTTACGAGGATACTTGCAAAGAAAGGCATTTGGACACATAAGTGTGTGTATTTAACTGTTCAAAACCAATTGACCCTTCACCAGGAGTTTGATTGACAAGCGATCTAACCAATCATAACGCAGAATCTGCCGTTTTGTCCGAAAAAAGCAGTCAGGAGTTAGAAGATTAACCTCGGTGGACTTGAACTTGAAAAATGGTGTGTACTGACGTCTTTCCGCATTTGAAACAACATTCCTTCTGATGTTCATTCATGTTTATTTGATGCTATAAATGATCTAGTAGGAAGAGATGATTGGTTCACGAGCCGCTTGAGCTGAGGTGGTACCATGGCTTGTCGGACAAAGCAACAGTAACTAAGGGGGGCGGGTCTTTGCGAAGGGTCAATTAGCCGGCAAAAAAAGAACTCAGTTCAGTACTCACACGCTCTATGAGCAGCGGCTTTGCATAAAGCAAAATGGGTTCTCTTGTGCTGCTTATTACATTTCAACAGTGTAAAATCACTTGTTTTCAAACCACAATGCTTAAAAATGCATGCAAATTATAAGCTTTCATTATAGTGCAGTACAGCAACATCACGTGAGCAGAACCGCGATAGAGATGATAGTCTAAAATCTCTACTGGTTGGCAAATTTCTACCGGTTAATCGTACCTCGTCCACCCCTATAGTAGGTTCCCATATGTGCAAAATTTTGTAAAAATATTTGATAAATCAGTCTGATATTGGTTAGTAGACGCCTAGCGGTGTGCTAAAAACGTACATAATTAAAAGTTTTCTTCAGTGCAATTGCTAGTGGTTGACTATACGCATAAATTTCAAAATGTCTAAATCCCCTCTCTTTTGCTTCCTTTCAGGTGCTTTTGCAAAGGTAAAGGAGTCTCAACGTATGAGTGATGAGGGAAAGATGGACCAAGAAGAAGCAGATGGCATTCGTAAACGCTGCAGGACTGTGGGATTCGCCCTGCAGGCCGAGATGAACCACTTCCACCAGCGCAGGGAGGTGGATTTCAAAGAGATGATGCAGGCGTACCTCCGCCAACAGATCGCCTTCTACCAGCGCGTAGGTCAGCAATTAGAAAGAACCCTTCGCATGTACGAGAGCCTCTAGAGCCTGACCTTTGGCCTCTGGACCATAATGGAGATACAACTCTCCTGTCGACAGATATACGAACACTTTTTTTTACTCCCAAAGTTGGAATTTTTGAATTCCAGACAGGATTATTTGCAAGAGAAACAGGACATTCTCGCTTCTGCACTTAAAAATGTCACTTTGAACTCCAGAAACCAACAATACAGTTGCCTTTGATAAACCATACATGTATATTGTATCTTCATGTTTTTAATTTTATTTAAATGCCTGTTAGATCAGTCTTTTAGATTGCCTGCTAGATCAACTTTTTTCATATTTTTTCATATTTGTCAGTTGTGCGAATGACGTTACCTGTGCGTTAGCAGGTGCAGACGCTAATCAAACTCCAAAAAAAGGTTGTTTACGCATTAGCTTGCTAAAACACAACTATCTCTTGAAACATGAAATTGTGACACCGTGTCTTATCCAGGCGCAATGCAAAAAAAAAAAGTGTCAAATGTTGAACGTTAAATTTTCTGTTTGTGTTTTACTAAGTTGCTCCGCCCACACTGAAATCTCATTGGTCCAAAAGCCTGTTCCAGTTCACTGTATATAGAGTGCAACAGTCGGGTTTCAGAAGTAAAATCCTCATTCGTTTTCTCCATAGGGAAATTGATTTTTAACGATAACTTATAAACTGTTAAAGACAGACATAATGTGAGCTACGAGATTGTTAATCGATAGTATTTGCTTCTGTTGAAGCCGTCAGCCCGCATTATTTTAAAATAATCGTGTTTAACAGTGGAATTCATGGTAAAAAAAAACTACATTACCCATGATGCTGTACAGAAAGTTCAACCAATCAGAAAGTCGCTACAAGCAAAATGTGCCAAATGAGCTATTCACTCCAGTGAATATATATACATATTATATAATCAACATAATATATATAATCAACATTTTAAAAATGAGTGTTAGAAATTGATTATGCTGTTCGCAATGCTTCATGGGATTGTAGTTCTTTCCCTCACTAAAGCCGTTATGTACTCATTCCTGTACCTTTATTGCTTCAAATCAAAGTTTTATTGTTGTGATTCACCTCATCATGGCTTATAATACTTAAACAAAGACTCCCTATAGGAAAAATGAATGGGAAAAACACCACTGAAAAAGTGGGCGGGCACTGTTGCACTCTATTAAAGACAAAATATGTTTTGATTGGCTGGGATTTGTTGCAAAATTACTTGACGCTTCAAACGTTCAACTGCTAAATTTGTTTGGACTAGATGAGCAAGATATAAACCCAAATAGCAGGTTCATGTAGCTTCTGCTCTCTTTCAGGAAGTTTAATCAGATAACATGGTAATTCAGCTCCGCTTCAGGCAGCAGAAGATTCCTGAGTTTACGCGAAGGTAGGTTTTCTGACCTGATACAACGAGAGTCATATGATATTCATCAGCGATTCAGATGAATCACAGCAGGCTTGACCGATGTACGGTCCTAATTTCTCCTGGTGTTATTAACACAAAACATGTTTTTGTGAAATCTTGGGCAAGAATCTCCACCCAGAGATTCTGTGTATCAGATGGAAACACTTCAGTATTAGCATTAGCATTTAGCCTAAATGTTTGTTCAGGGTGTTTCAAAGGCAAAATGGAGCTCATATCCTCCTCCTTTTTGTGTGCCCTCAGGAAAAACTTGAGAGGACTTTGAGCTTATGTTAATGGGTTTTGTTTTAATTTCCTCAAAAGTAGGCTAATCTTTATTTTTAGTTGCTAGGTTTAAGGGGTACAGAGGTTTATGTAAGTCTCAAGGCTGCAATCTGTGGTTAAGAGTTGTGATTTTTACAATGCTTTTGGTTTAACTGTAAAACTTGTCTCAAGTTTCAGCTTGTAAACTTGGATGTTTACTGTTTGCACACTTAGTAACTGAGGACCAAAATGTAAACCTTTGGTTTTACCAATGTTTTACTATAAACATGTTAAAACCGGAGCAGGTTTGGGCACAAGCAATGTAGTAATAAATAATAGCCAACATGAAATCAAAATTGACCGTTTACTTTCTTAATACACATGAAAGCTGTTTTTTCAATGGATGAAATCAAATTTAACATTTAAGTTTTGGCGCTCTAGCGGTTAATAAACAGAACTTAATGCGTCTTGCGGAAGAACATTGTAGCCGGAGCTACTTCTCTCTGTTTACTCCGCAGTGGTACGACCCGAACCAGTCTAAAATAGTCAGAATATGAACACTTATTATAGGTGTACCGTAGCGATTCAGGATAAGACAAAAACACGGTTTGGAATATGGATTCATGATGTACTCGCTCATATATTTTTTTTGTAAATTTCGAACACAAAAAAGTTACGGACAGCAGCTTTAATGTACGGAAGAGGATTAGGGCCAAGCAATAATAAAAAAATAAAACCATCTTGAGATTAAAGTTGTTAAATTTCGAGAATAAACTCATTAAATTACGAGAAAAAACTTGTTAAATTTCAAGAAAAAAGTCGAGATAAAATGTTGAGAATAAACTCGTTAAATTACGTGAAAAACTCATTAAATTTTGAGAAAAAAGTCATTAAATTTGTAAAATTCGTAATTTAACAAATTTGTTCTTGTAATTTAACAACTTTTTTCTCATAATTTAATGAGTTTATTTTCAACATTTTATCTCGACTTTTTTCTCGAAATTTAACGAGTTTTTTCTAGTAATTTAACGAGTTTATTCTCAACATTTTATCTTGACTTTTTTCTCGAAATTTAACGACTTTTTTCTCACAATTTAATGAGTTTATTTTCAACATTTTATCTTGACTTTTTTCTCGAAATTTAACAACTTTCTTTCTTTTCTATTTTTTAATCTCGAAATGTTTTTATTTTTTTATTATTGCTTGGCCCTAATCCTCTTCCGTATTAATGTCAAAATATGTTGTATTATGAAAGTAAAATGGGCAACGAACAGCATTTTATGTTGACTTTAATGTGATCACCGTGAAGAATATTTTTAAGAACTGACCGCTCCTGTGGTTTGCAGAAGTTGTTTTAGTGTCCAGATGTTTATGTGCCCACAGAAGGATATGGTCATCGCTTTCGAATCAGTTAAAGCAACACTGAAAAATCCCGTAGGGGATTTCTTTTCTGGTAAAGCAGGGGGAAAAAATGCACATAAACAAAAACCTCTGCTCTTATTTCTCTGGAAAACGTTGGAACGCAAACAGACCGTGTGTCAGGGTTGCGTGTGTCCACTTGGCGACTTCACACACATTCCGGGATACAGCTGAGCTCAAACGCACAGCAGAGTTCCTCACGCGTTAGTCATACCAAAGCAAAGACGGTTTTCCATGACTGGGCTAATCCAAATTTTCCCTTTTCTTAATGGTCTTCTTGCGTTTCGTACTACAGTCAACAGCAATGTCACATCAGAAGATGGATTACACACATTCATAGAGACAAATCAAGCAAATAAGAACAACAACTGCAGAAATGGACACCATTCGTTTCTTGAGGGAACAGCAGACCTCACATGGATGATTTTGGACTCTTGTTAGGTCGTGTCAAGCCGCGTCCAGCACATTGCTCTGTGTTTACTCACTGTAAGGAGGACAGTAGAATTTATATTATGTGTAGATTTTACACTTTTACACAATTCTGGTGTTCTACAGGGGATCTGAATAAAGAGATCTCAAAATGGATTCAGTGTCTTGTTTAAACTTGCAGGGAATGTTTTTTTTTTCTTCTGGAAAGCAAAGATTTATGAGTTATTGCATTCTGTTGCAAACCACCAATAAAATGGTTTTGAGATTTGAGTTAAATGGTAGAAGTAGCAGCGCCAGCAACATCAACTGACAAAAATAAGTTTTTTGTTTTCAGTTAACTCATTAGGGGACATGTGGACACATAAAATATCTACTCACATTTACTTATTGTCATGCAAAATGCACTTATTATTAATATGAGTAAAACCACAGACAGTACAAAACTATCTATAGCAGTTAATGAGAATTATTTTTTATGTTCAGATTTGCTCAAACAGCAAAAGAAAAAGTCAACAACAGTGTTTTCACAACTCAAAAAAACGAGTAAATATCTATCTATCTATCTATCTATCTATCGTATGTCTATCTATTGTGTGTCTATCTATCATCTGTCTGTTTATTTTCTATCTATCTATCGTGTGTCTATCCTGTCTCTATCCTGTCTATCTATCTAACTATCGTATATCTATTGTGTGTCTATCTATCATCTGTGTATTTTCTATCTGTCAATCTATGTATCTATGTATCTATCTATCATCTATTGTCTATCCTGTCTCTATCTTGTCTCTATCCTGTGTCTAGCTATCTATCTATCCAACCAACCATCTGTCCATACACCCATCCATCCGTCTATCCATCCATCCAACTGTCCATCCATCCAACTGTCCGTCCATCCATTCTTCCATCCATCCAACCGTCTGTCTATCCATCCGTCCATTCAACCAACCAATCATCTGTCTATCCACCCATCCATCCATACATCTGTCTATCCATCCATACACCCATCCAACCATCTGTCCATCCAACCAACCATCCAACCAACCAACCAACCAACCAACCAACCAACCAACCAACCAACCAACCAATCATCTGTCTATCCACCCATCCATCCATACACCCATCCAACCATCTGTCCAACCAACCAACCAACCAACCGTCTGTCTGTTCGTCCACCCATCCAACTGTTTGTCTATCTGTCCATCCATCCATCCATCCATCCATCCATCCAGTGTTTCATGTGACATTTAGCTTCACTATAAAATGCAGTTTTCAGATTAGTTTTCTTGCTTATTAAAGCGGAACTCAGTAAGTTTTGCGAAGCTCCCCCTACAGGTTCCTTCAGTGAATCACACTGTCGTAAATACTCCAAGCGCAGCTCTGGACTACAATGACTACAACGCTCACCAGCGCAGTAGTTTTGCAAATACAGTACAAGAAATCTCGATAGAGGTGGGTAATTTTCGGAATTGTCATAATATATACATTGTTTTTGAATTACCGTAAAGCATTTTGTCACTCTCGCGTGAACGTGAACATGAGGCGAGATTGCGTCGGGTCGGCGCAGCTCAACTGGCGTAGACGTGCCAGAGGGGGTTAGTGCTCGCCTCAAACACACCACTACAAGTCAATTAACCATCGTAAGGACTTAAACTATTTATGAAGGTAAAAAAGTTACTTAGTTCTGCTTTAACAAAAAAAAAAAAAAAAAAAAAAATCAAATACACACCCATCAATGTTTTGATAATTATTTTTACTTCTGAAATGTTGGACTTGTTGGTTTGGTTTACACAAAAAGGATTATCTAAATCTGTTCATCATTATTCTCTTAAATGATAAAGTAAAATACACACATCTCTGGACATATTTAAAAAAAAAAAAAAAAAAAAATCTTAGACCGAACAAGATTCCTCTGGAGGTCACAGCCTTATGAGGAATTTTAGACAGATCTGAAACTGCCAGCCATCTTGTGTGCAGATGAGCAGCTGATAAAACGAGAAAAAGCTTGGGAAATGCCTAGAAAATATGGTAAGAATGAGATAATTGCACTCCAGATTCCGGAGATACCAATTCTTTTTGATTAAATTATAGCAATAATACAATGGTAATGAGCTTAAGTTATTTCAGAGCATTATTTTCTGAATAAAAGTTTACACTCATAAAGCACTTCAGTCGAGTGTCTGCAGTAAGTCTCCAGCTCAGCTGTGACCCCTTAAGTGGGCAGATCCATAAATAATGTCTTCAAAGTCTCTTGATGTTTCATCCAGAGCGCTCTCTCTCCCTCTTTTTTAGTGAAAAGAATTTCACTAAATATAGGCCAAAGGTCTTTTGGTTCCTTAAGGTGGAATTATAGAGGAAAATTCACTCACGTTTGAATGAGAAATCATGCTGCAGGAACACTGAGCAGCTGTCATTGTCATGTAATCATGATCCAAACACTGTATGAAGAACAGATCTGGATGTACGTGTGTCTGGCAATGAAAGGAAGGCCAGATGGTAATGTTATCTTAACATGATGTCCTTAATCTGGTCATGTTCTGAAGAGTTTCTTCTGTAAAATAGCCTAATATGACATACACCAAGTGGTAGTTTGGGGTCAGTATGTTTTTTTTTAATTATTATTATTAAATAAATAATACTTTTATTCAGCAAGGTTGCTTTAACTCGATCAAAAGCGACAGCATAGACATTACTTGATTGGTTACAAGGTAGTTTGTGACGTCACAGACACCAGCGATTTCAAACCATGACTTTTTTTCAATGCAGTTTTAAATAGAAAATACTTAGCAATGGTGTTGACTTAGCATAGCATATTTAAAAACACCACATAGACATATAAACAACATTAACAAGATGAAGATGTTCTGACAAACATAACCCATATATTTTATAATTAATGGTAACTTTATGCTGTTTAATAAAGAGGGAGTGGACGGTTTACCAAAGCAGATGTAGATACTGGAGGAAGGCCAGATCAGAGAGAGAGAGAGAGAGAGAGAGAGAAGATGAGTATGAGGAAATGCTTGGACCACAACCCCTAATTGTGCGAAGCTTCCCCTGACTCCGCCCCTTGACTTCGAGCCAAGCAGCGTTCCCAGAAGACAACAGTCACTTCCTCAGAACACTGAGCCTACATTCCTCTCGTGCTTTCAGATCTCCTTAAACAACAGCCCCAAAACGTCCCATTTTCTTAGTCTCTTTCTCTGATTTCCATGTCTCATTTCAGGGCAAAAGCATCTGTTATTTAAATTCAGTCATATTCAAGACAATACTGGTGGACATCAAGAGCTTTTAATGGTTCTAAACCAGGATGTCTCCTACAACATACCAAAATCAAACATGCCTCTCGAAAGACCTGCCATAGGGACAAAGAGAGACACTGGTGCGCACACACATCTCACACTATTCACATCCACATTAATGCCTCAGCAGTGAGGTCATGGTACAATAAGATTTTAAAGCAGTGAAATTATTGAGCAGTGGGATTATAATGAGCAGTGAGATCATACGGCAGTAAAATGCTGATACACGTAGAAAAGTGAGGCCATCTCACAGAGGTTCTAGAGCAGAGGGAATCATGAGGAGTTCTACTGCAGGAAGGCTATAGAACAGCAATTCTAGAACAGTGATGTCACAAAGCAAAGTGGACAAGTAGAGCAGTAAAGAAAGCAGACTGGTTTTAGAGAAGCAAGAGTATAACAGAACGATTATAGAGCAATAATGTTACAAAAATAGAGCGGTTCTAGTGCAGTAAGGTCACAGAACAGAGAATTGTAGAGCGGTGATGTTACATAATAGAGCGGTGACGTTACAAAACAGAGTAGCTGAGTAGAGCAGTAAAGAAAAGCAGAGTGGTTATAGAGAAATAAGATAGAACAGAGCGACTATATGTAACAGACGTAGGCTAGTAAGAGCTGTGTGTGTAAACCTCACTCCCCTGAACGCAAGAAGCGCTCTAGCGACTGACGCTAGAGACTGTGGTCTTTAGCCTCCTTGTTAGAGGGCCCAACTCCCATGCCAGTGGACACGGGTTCGAGTCCCGATTAAACAGGAGGGGTTACGTTGGTGCCGTGACCCGGATGGGAATGAGGTTTAGGGAGGTGATTGTAACAGACGTAGGTTAGTAATGCTTCATTCACATGGGGCGTCAGCGGCAACGCTTGACGGAGGGCGTGTCTGAAGCTTGTGTTGACGCGACCGTTATAGTGATAACAGCCAATCACATTACTTTCCGGTGTTGCATGAACACAATTGGCTAGCGACTGCTCTAGGGTGTTTGCATAAGGCGATCTGAATGGCTGACGCCTGCGTTGGCGCTTGAAAAGTTGAGAAATCTTCAACTTCTGCCACGAGCAACGTGAGTGAAGCGACGCGACGGAACCCACAATTTAGTTCGACAACGCATGACGTCACCCATTCAAAGTAAATGAGAAGCGTTAACGCCGACGCCCCGTGTGAATGCAGCATAAGAGCGGTGCGTGTAAACCTCACACCCCTGAACTCAAGAGGCATTCTAGCGACTGACGCTAGAGACTGCGGTCTTTGGCCTCCTTGTTAGAGCGCCCGGCTCCCATGTTGGTGGACCCGGGTTTGAGTCCCGCTTAGGCTGTGTGTCCACCAAAGCGTTTTTTCCAGCTGCTAGCATACTTTTTCAATTGTTTTCAATGGGAGCGCCGCGTTTTTTAAACGCCAGGAGCGTAACGAGGCGCTGAGCGTCTTTTTCACGCTCAAGCGCTGAGAGCTCGGCGTTTTTTACTGGTCGCCTCGAGTTGAAGAAAGTTCAACTTTGAGTAAAACGCTGCGCTCATCACTGTCACTTTTTAGCCAGCTGTCCAATCAGAGTGGAGGAAGGGCGGGACAAATACGTCACAACATTCTTGCTGTACAACAACAAAAAACAAACAGAACGGAACAAAATGGATGAGAAATTAATATTGCTGCTCTCCGAAAATACATAGCAAAGTAATTTCACATTGTGTTTACATTTTAAGTCTGAAACAAATTACCTGCAAAATCAGTTATAAGTAACAGTGCCGCGGATATTCCGTATCATAGCAACAAAGCGTCTCAACGGAAAAAAACGCTGCGCTGCAGAAGCACTCTCAAGCGCTCACAGACGGGCGTTTTAAGCAGAGCGCCTAGCGTTTTCAGCTGGATAAAAACGCTCTGGTGGACACACGGCCTTAGAGTGGGCGGTTCGAACGGGAGGGGTTGCGTTTGTGCCGTGACCCGGATGGGAGTGAGGTTTAGGGGATGAGTGTAATACATAGGCTAGTAAGAGCTGTGCGTGTAAACCTCACTCCCCTGAACTCAAGAGGTGCTCTAGCGACTGACGTTAGCGACTGTTAGAGCGTCTGACTCCCATGCTGGCGGACCTGTGTTTGAAGCCCGATTAGAGTGGGCGGTTTGAACAGGAGAGCTTACATATTGAGCAGTGATGTTGCAAAAGTAGAGAGGTTCTATAGTGCAGCTCACAGAACAGAGCAATTGTAGAGCTGAGATGTTACAAATCAGAGCAGCGGAGTAGAGCAGTAAAGAAAATAAGTAAAATTATATAACCCGAATTCCAGAAATGTTGGGATGTTTTTTTTAAATTTGAATAAAATAAAAACTAAAAAACTTTAAAATCACATGAGCCAATATTTTATTCACAATAGAACATAGATAACATAACAAATGTTTAAACCGTATGCACTTATGCACCCCCATACCATCAGAGATGCTGGCTTTTGAACTGAACGCTGATAACACGCTGGAAGGTCTCCCTCCTTTAGCACGGAGGAACAGCGTCCATGATTTCCAACAAGAGTGTCAAATTTGGACCATAGAACACTTTTCCACTCTGAAACAGTCCATTTTAAATGAGCCTTGGCCCACAGGACATGACCATGGACCATGTTCACATATGGCTTCCTTTTAGCATGATAGAGCTTTAGTTGGCATCTGCAGATGGCACGGCGGATTGTGTTTACCGACAGTGGTTTCTTGAAGTATTCCAGGGCCCATTTAGTAATGTCATTGACACAATCATGCCGATGAGTGATGCAGTGTCGTCTGAGGGCCCGAAGACCACAGGCATCCAATAAAGGTCTTTGGCCTTGTCCCTTACGTACAGAGATTTCTCCAGTTTCTCTGAATCTTTTGATGATGTTATGCACTGTAGATGATGAGATTTGCAAAGTCTTTGCAATTTGACATTGAGGAACATTGTTTTTAAAGTTTTCCACAATCTTTTTATGAACTCTACCACAGATTGGAGAGCCCATGTTTACTTCTGAGAGACTCTGCCTCTCTAAGACATCCCTTTTATAGCTAATCATGTTACAGACCTGATATCAATTAACTTAATTAGTTGCTGGATGTTCTCCCAGCTAAATCTTTTCAAAATGTCTTGCTTTATCAGCCATTTGTTGCCCCCATGCCAACTTTTTTGAGACCTGTAGCAGGCATCAAATTTTAAATGAGCTAATTTAGTGGATAAAAGTGTAAAATTTCTCCGTTTAAACATTTGTTATGTTATCTATGTTCTATTGTAAAGAAAATATTGTCTCATGTGATTTGAAAGTCTTTTAGTTTTCATTTTATTCAAATTTAAAAAATGTCCCAACATTTCCGGAATTCGAGTTGTAGAACAGAGCAACTATAAAGCAGAAATGTTACAAAAGTAGAGCGGTTCAAGTGCAGTCAGGTAACAGAACAGAGAAATTGTAGAGAAGCAATGTTACATAACAGAGCAGTGACGTTACAAAGCGGAGCAGCTGAGTAGAGCAGTAAAGAAAAGCAGAGCAGTTATAGAGATGTTCTAAAGAAGAGTGGTTCTATAAAGTAGCAGTTAGTAAGGTTGTAGAGGAGAGTTTCTATACAGCAGAGCGGTTCTAGAATGGCGTTAGATTGCCAGTGAGCAGTGAGGTTCTAGAACAGAAGTTGTTCCAGTGCAGTATATTTACAAAGCAGAGCCATTATAGAGCAGCAAGTTTATTAAATAGGCATTTCTACAGCAGTAAAATTAGAGTAGTGGCTCTTTAGAGCACAACACTGTTCGAGAGCAATGACATTTTTGAATAATGTATTACAGATCACATTTTATTCAGGTTATAAAATAGTGAGGTCATGGATGAATCATGGAACAGTTCAATAGTTCAGGCTCTAGAACACAGAAAGCAGAGCGGCCACTCTCTTTAAACCCTGCTCCAGTCTGAGTCAATAACATCACTGCCAATGAGCCTCTGTCCTGTTATTTGCCGATAAAATCCTGGGCGTATTATAGGGAAAACAGAGGGAGATACAGTAAATAGCCTGATCCTGCTGCGACAGGATGTGTGCCAATTCACCATCATCAGTATTTTCTGAATTCTTCCTCTCTTTCGGTGGTTCACAAGGTTCTGGGACAGAAAAAACATCTAACCTGCAAATAAACTTTACATTACAGAAACATTATCTGACATGCAATGTTTAATCTGACATGCAACTGTTTCACTGTAGAGGGATTTTGAGGTCTCTGAAGATAAAAAAGTTCTTCATGTTCTTCATTATATGTTGAGACCGTTTAAGTGCCTTTCCAGAGCTCATTCCTCAAACTATCAGTCTACCCAGACTGCATATCATCTCTGTTATCCCTGCGCATCAGGCTCTCCATGAAAGCAGCACTATGGAAACCAAAGTCCCTGCAGTACAGAGACAATGACGACAAGTCTCAGATCACATACCCAGACATGCAGACTCTAACTAGGGCAATACACTTAATATTTCCTGCTGGCTGCTTTCTTCCAGAGAAGATTGAACTTTAACTACCTAATCCCTTTAAACCTATTAATGTATCAGACCACCATAAACACTTTTGACCATTATAATATTATTTCGACCAATAAAAAGCAAGATTGCAAGATGATTTCACAGATTCTGTGGTGACCTCAGATGGAAACAAGGGTGTTGTAATAGCAGACTGGAAGCAGGAAAAGCTAATTTAGAGGTTGGAAATGTTAACACATATGCAGGATGTAAAAAAAAAAAAACAGAACTGTGAGGCACATTTCACCCAGACGGAATGAACAGAAGGAGAAGGGGCCCTTGCATATGAACCACACATGTTTTGGGTCAAGGAAATATATAAACTGCAAATTTGCTTAGTTAATTAGTGGTACTTGCTAAGGCAAGTATCCCTATTACTGTTGCTCATATGTACAGTAACAGATTTGATCAAATACCTAACATTCAGGGTATGTTTACATGACAATGACATACTAAAAACAGAAACATTTTCCTTTGCATTTTTCGTGTGCAGATGACAAAATTGTCAAAACGATCCCCGTTCACACTGATCCAAGAAAACAACTAAAAACGCTGTATTATGCTGCCAGGCCAGTAGATGGCGATGTCACTTAAAGAAACACTACGCTGCTATAGACTGAACATGTAATGTTCATTTGTTTTCACAAATTTGCGTTTTTGTGGTTTACATGGAGATGATAACGGTTTTATTTTCAAAAACTTGTTTGAACCCCGTTTTCAAAAGTTTGCGTTTTCAGCCCCCAAAACGCCGTTGTTGTGTAAATGAATGGCCAAAACGCATATTAAGTTTTCTGTTTTTAGTTGAAAACGATGTTGTGTAAACGGCCCCTAAGTATTACATTTTCGCTAAGCAACCACACTGAAACACATTAGCAACTGCATTAAAACACCCTTAACACTTTATCAACTCCATAGCAATGTGATATAAACCACTCTGAACACTTTAGCAACCTCATAGCAACGCCCTGGTAACAACCTCAAACACCATAGTAACTGCATAGCAAGGTGCTAGAAAAGCAAAATGTAGCAACTGCATAGAAATGCCCTGGCAACCACCTTGAACACCCTAGCAACTGCATAGCAACATGCAGTACTAAAGAACACTCAGAACACTTTAGCAACTGCATAGTGGTAACCACCTCAAACACCCTAGTAACTGCATAGCAACGTGCTAAAAAAGCACTTTAGCAACCGCATAGAAATGCCCTGGCAACCACCTTGAACACCCTAGAAACTGCATAGCAACATACTAAAGAACACTCAGAACACTTTAGCAACTGCATAGTGGTAACAACCTCAAACACCCTAGTAACTGCATAGCAACGTGCTAGAAAAAAACACTTTAGCAACCACATAGAAATTCCCTGGCAACCACCTTGAACACCCTAGCAGTCAATGAGATTTCACACACACACACACACACACACACACACACACACACACACACACACACACACATGTTTGTTTTTGTGAATTGTGGGGACTTTCCATAGACTTCAATGCATTTTACACTGAACAAACTGTACATTCTATCCCCCTACCCTGCCCCTACCCCTAAACCTAACCCTCACAGGAAACTGTGCAAACTTTTACTTTTTCACAAAAACTCATTCTATATGATTTATAAACCCATTTACATTGTGGGGACCGCTGGCTGGTCCCCACGATGTAGGTGAACTCAGGTTTATATTACATCATGGGGACATTTGGTCCCCACAATGTAATATAAACAAAAGCACACACACACACACACACACACACACACACACACACACACACACACACACACACACAAACACACACACACACACACACACACACAGACACTAACATTGACTCTCTCTCTCTTTCACACACACACACACACACACACACACATCAGCATTGACACAGACACACATACACACCCCAGAATTGAGACACACACACACCAGCATTGACTCTCTCTCTCTCTCTCTCTCTCTCTCTCTCTCTCTCTCTCTCTCTCTCTCTCACACACACACACCAAAACTGAGACACACACACACACATCATCATTGACACATCTGACCACTGACAGGAGAGAAAGAATGAACCGGTGACCCTGCTATTTTTTTCTTGACCCTTAACATCTGCCTTTCTTTCTTTAAGACTGAAAGACTCAGCAAACCATGAAGCCCTTCTGCATTTCCATGCAAATGTTTCCAGTTTCTGCATTTGAAATGTGCAAGGCAGCAGATATATAGCATATTTCTGTCATCCTGGAAAAAAACACTGCCCTTTTTCATCTAAGAATGCTCTTCTAGGTAGATTGCATGACAGTTTTTGCAGTTTTTGCACCTGCTAGTAAATAGCCAAACCCGTTAATTACAAGGGGGGTGTCTGCATACTTTTGACTTCACAGTGTATATTTAATTTATATTCATTCTCTCTCCCAAATATGACATCATTATACACTGATCTACACATATATCATTTATATAGATCATCAGTGATTGCAACAAACATTAATCATTCCATGATGGAAAAGAAATACAATTAGAATTCAAAACCATTCACCTGCATTACACTGAATATCAGTTCACTGTTGAGACTGTTTACTCCTCTTTTCTGGGTTCAACATTTTTTAAGGTGGGTGTGTCAACTGCATGTGGAGCGCAACCTGATTGGCTGGTTGAGCTGAGCTGTTTTGATTTTGATCCATATGGTGAGACACTTCAAAACAAAAGTCTCTCAAGGCAAGTAAATAACTAGTTATCTGCTAAACACAATGAAAGCATCTGTAAATGGTGGCACTGTAATATGCTGAACACAGGCATGTCAGCAACAGAAACAAGCCTATGGAGCGTTTGACAGTGAGTCTTATTCCAAAGAAAGAGCCAAGAAAGTGTGAAGAGAGAGCGAAAAGGCCGCTGGTAGGAAAGAATGAGCGCAGATGAGAGTGCACGAAATACTGATGGACACCCTTGCGCCATCTGCTGGTCAAAATCAAGCATTGCATGCTGCAACTGACAGACTTACATATGCGATGGACATCACGATTGCTCATCTTTGCTCGCTCATGTGAAGGTATCTTGAGTAAAACGGCTCTATATTTAACTAAGCACATACAGAAGACCTGAACCGGAAGCGAGGCGATCTGTTTTACAGAACACGGAAGTTTGTGGCGCATAACCTCAATTGTAGTAGTTGAAACATACTAAAATAATAATAATAATAGTAGTAGTAGTAATACTACTACTACTAATAATAATAACATTACATTCAATGTAAAATTGTAATAGTTCACCCAAAAATGAAAATCCTGTCATTAATTAACGTACTCACCTACGACCTTCATTCATCTTCGGAACACAAATTAAGATATTTTTGATTAAATCCGAGAGATATATGAAGTCTTCCATTAAAGAATATAGATGTAGAAAGTTCACTCTTATTAGTTATGAATAGAAGAAACTGCAATGCGCAATATGGCGGAATACGTCCCGCCTTCTTAGTAAAAGAGCCAATCGCTAATTGATCCATTGCTGGGAGTTTGATTGACAGGCGATCTAACCAATCATAACGCCGAATCCGCCATTTTGTCCGACAAAGCAGTCAGGAGTTAGAAGATTAACCTCGGTGGACTTGAACTTGAAAAATGGTGTGTATTTCCGTATTTCCGCGTTTGAAACAACATTCCTTCTGATGTTCATTCATGTTTATTTGATGCTATAAATTAACTGGTAGGAAGAGATGATCGGTTCACGCACCGCTTGAGCTGAGGCTCTACAGTGATCTGTCACGACACATTAAAGAGCCACAAAACGTTTTTTATTGTTCTAATTTCTTCTAAATTCTAAATTCTAAAGTTCTAAATTCTTTCAAAAATTACACAATTTTAAAGCCGGGATTTTGTTTAACATCATAACCTGCTCTGTCTTGTCTGTCAATGTGTTGTCAGTGTCCTCTTTGGTTTGCGATGTATTTTTCACTCTGTGTGGCATGACAGCGCCATGGCTTGTCGGACAAAGCAACAGTAACTAAGGGGGGCGGGTCTTTGCGAAGGGTCAATTGATAAAGTCATTGCGTCACTGCAGCTGCCATTAGAAGCTCCGGTTCCCATAGGAACCTGAGACTTGCGCTTTGGACGACACATGCGCATTGCCTGAAAAATAAGCTTTTTTAACACTATTTGAGCACAAGAAACAATATTTATGGGACAGTTCATGTCCGATTTTGTTGCTGATTTAAAATATATTATTTAATTGTGAGTTCGCCTACCAGTTTTTGAGATTTCAGGATTCCCCCATTCAAATAGATAGGACTTGAGCTGCGTCCGAAATCGCATACTGTTGAGTAGGTACTACATTTGAATTTAAATTTACTTCACGACTGTTAAAAAAAGTACATTCTATATTGTACAAATGCGTAGTATGAATGAATTCGGACGTATTACATCAGCCATGTTGTTACTATCACATGACCTACCAGTGTCGATTACATCCCTTCAACCCTTCACAAATCCTCTCCCGTGGCCTCACGGGATAGTAAAGTGTCCATCATATGCACACTTCAGAATCTCGCCGGAAGTAGTAAGTCATCCAGGGACTTTTCGCCTACTGTTTTTCGAATACTATGAATTCGGACATACTATTCTGTTCGCATACTGTTTTTCGCATACTATATAGTAGAGAAGTATTCGATATTGGGTGCAGCTTTGGTCTTGGATGCCTGAAATAGCTGCCCAGAGGTGTTCCAAATATGGCCACCGAGTGAACAGACTTTCCTTGAAAGGGACTTTGCTTCCGTGTCTACGTCTGAATGCTGGCTCAAGATTGGGTGAAGCATGCGTGTGATGCTGACGCAGGAGCCAGCCAATAATGAGTCGGCGTTCTGACGTAAAAGTGCTGGACGTATGAGAATGACACAGAAGAGAAGATATTTTGGAATAAAGTTATTTTTGTTTTGTTTTTGCGCACAAAATGTATTCTCGTCACTTCATAACATTAAGGTTGACCCAGTGCAGTCGTGTCGACTGTTTTAACAATGTCTTTAGTACCTTTCTGGATCTTAAAAAAAAGTGGTGATTATATTGCTGTCTATGGATGAGTCATAGCCTATACCTCTTTAGGTTTCATCAAAAATATCTTAATTTGTGTTCTGAAGATGAACGAAGGTCTTATGGGTGTGGAACTACATGCGGGTGAGTAATTAATGACAGAATTTTCATTTTTGGGTGAACTAACCCTTTAAATATATAAAATTGTGACATTTAAAAGTGCATTTATTTTATATGTGGATGCATAATTCCAAAAAACAAAAGCAAATCCAAACAAAGACCTTTTTTTCCACTTTTTATTTTATGTTGTTGGGACCATAACATATTACTTTTTTTCTATAGGGACATAATGAAGTTCACAAACTTTTAAAAGAGCAAAAACTAAACTAAATATAGATGCTAAAAAATAAATTATAACACTGGAAATGAAAACTCTCACCCACAAATGTAATCTTTAAAGAGCTGGAGGAAAGTGCATTTTGATTCTCATGACAGGTTTTTGTGATTTGACATTATATATTTACAAGCAAACAGAATAATCCAAAAACACATAAATTGGGGTTGTACATGGTTTGGGTTTAAGGCTGACATATCCCCATAAATACCCAGAGAACAAACACCATTGATGACCTGAGTTTTCATGTGATCTCAATTCTGCTCTGCAGAAACACAGATATAAATGTCCTGAGAGGTCACAGATGGGATATCATAACCCCAGGATATGCAGTTAATACTAGCTTAATAAACAAAAGGGAAAATCAGATCAACAGTGATATAAATTCCATATGCAGTACCTTGGGAAACGATCGTTTCTCTCTATAATTACACTCAGGAATGACGAGGAGGAATTGGTCTATGATTATAAGGAACATCGCTATTTTCAGATAAGAAAAAATAGCCAAACAACCAATTAAAACATCTAATTATACAGTTCAGCCAGTGAAAATCCCAATAATTAACTGCAATCCAAAGAGAACCAGTGATAATGGGCAGTCTTTTAAGGAATAGAAAATTAAAATTCTGTTTACTCATCTTCAGGTCGATCCAAACACGTATGATGTAAAATTGAGCAAAATGGGTGTTTTTTACACCCAAAAAGTACCATAAAAGTATATTAATTAAATTTAAGTGACACAAAGTTTTGAAGAACTGTAAGGTTGTGTAAATTTATGACAGAATTAAATTTTTTTGGTGAATTATTCCTTTAGCCGCACTTCAATTTCTTTATTTCCTCATATGCAATCACTGTATTTCTATATATATATGTATATATATATATAATTTCTACACCCTAGACATAATTTTGTAAAATGTGTATGTGCAGACATACTTTCACCCAAGCATGCAACAACTTACACATTTTCCTTTAATGAAACCTAAAACAAAAGTTGTGTGAACTGAACTCAGAAACAGCTCTGGAAAATAGTCGCCACAGCCTGAGGAATAATGACCTCATATCTTCCCTGCAGCCAATCAGAACACAGCGTGAATTCAGCCACTGCTGACTCGCTTCCTGTCCGTGGCTGCAGTTCTGGAGGAGAAAACTTTTACAGTTCTTCAGTGCCTGTAATCAGTGCAGTGGATGAAAGCATTTACGGACAAAACAAATACAACAAACCGAGTAGAAAAGATAGATTTATAGAAAAATAACTAAAAGCATTTGTTTTACTTTCGCATGACTGATATGAGGATTAGTAAATGTGAATTCTCTTGATCCATCAAATTTTGCAGCACTGGGTTATGTCAAAAGTGAGAAGATAACATAACGTGGCTTATATAAGCAGGCATGATATGATTTCAAAGTGGCACTAGTACCATAATCTGACAGAACTAAAGATTTAATTTGTCCACCTGCCATACTAGCCTTTTTTTGACCACACTATGACTGCATTGTAATACTCCGCCTGACCTGTAGAGGACAGCACAAAGCTGTGACATCTGTGATTTCGCTGCTCTGAAGTACAAAGAATAAGTAGCTTAGACAGCTAAACACTTTCAAATGAGTTGTACAAACATATCTACCTTCAGACTGTTGTTGTTTCCATCTTTATCATCTGCAGTTTTCCCTACATTTTACACCTTCTTTGGCTGGTTCTTTACAACAAGCCACAGCACATCTCTGAGTGTTGAAACATAGTGCACCCACCAATATTTCCCTCAAAATTGTGCTGATGTTGAAATTTACATCATGCCAAAGCATACTTTGAGCTTAATTAAGAATATTATGATTATTATGCTGTCAGTTACCACAGAAGAAAAAGTTCTTAATAAGCACTTGCAGTGGGAGTCTATAGGGTAATGTATTCCAAAGGGTTTCAAATCTGAAATTTGCTGCTTGATTTTTTTTGTTAAGCTACTTATATTTAGAGTTATTTCACCCAAAAATGAGAACAAATCTCTTGCGGAAGCTCAAAGGTGCTGCGTAACACGAGAATTAATCTCATTGGTTCTTCCAGAAGCTCAAATGTGATGCGTAGAGGCGGTAGACATTTGTGCATCCAGGAACAGGATTGGGAAAAACTGGTCTAAATCATGCTTTTCGAGGTGGGACTACGTTTCTAACAGATGAATTCACCTAGTTTACAGGCTTTACACGGTCATAACTGGTTTAAATTTTGTATAACATTTCACAGACTTTTAGATTAGTAAGTAATTTTTACATAGCAGTCTCATGTAATGTAGAATGCTGAAATCTTGTTTCTGTGTGCCCCATAGACTTCCACTATAAGTGCATGACTTTTTGTTATTTTCTCAGGTAATCAGCATCATGTAACAAATGCTGTTGATAGAGCTTAACTTGTATTGAACTCAGAATATTCCTTGAAGCAAGTGATCACAAAGGTGCCAAATTGTCAGAGCAATTTTAAATTGCACAATGTGTCACAAAAGAAAACAGGCTACTGGGAAAAACGCACATATATTGATCAGTGTTTAAAAGCAACACAAACACAAAACATAAACGTAAATAACACTGAAAAATAAGATCTTAACCAATTTACTGCCTAAACATACATACAATGGATTGTTCAAACATATGCTATGTTCTTGTCCAAAAGTACCTTAAAAGTGTGTTAATTCAGCCTCAGCTGAAAAATGACTATTAGACCATCAGCACACACACAGATCTGGTTGTGCCCTCTTAACACCTGATATTAAGATGCGTTTTGGTCAATCGGATCACAAGTGGACGAGGGAGACACATACCTGTTTACACCTGGTGTTTTAATCCGTCTCTTTTGTCCACTTTCAACCACTTCGGTCCTGAGTTCTTCGAGGGGAGGGTCTATGGGTGCTTAAATGTATGTTTTTTTTTCAGATCTTTTGACCTGATGGTCAAAATAAGCTTGTGCAATTTACATATGAACACACCCAGAGATGATGGAAAAACATACGGAGAGCATCAGCTTTCATTTCTGCTCTGAAAGCCGCAAGACTACACCGAACACTGCGAGTGTGTTTTAGAAATCAGGAATGGTGAGAGAACATTGTGCTTGGTACATTTTTCATCTTTACACCAAACTTGGGTCTTCAGCCGACAAAGTTTAAAATCTGTCTGGCTAGCACACTTTTCATAAGTAAGAAGTCAGTAGGCGGAGAGCAGGCGGTCTTTAGTGGGTGTTCGAATGCATGAGCGTTTACACTACAAAAGCAATCCGGTCGAATGCGTTTCCGACTACCTCTGGAAGTGGTCAAAAGCAGACAAACTCAAAACGTTTTACACCCCATTTACACCTGTGATCCACTTGTGATCCGATCAACCAAAATGCATGTTAATACCAGGTTTAAACAGGGCCTTAGAAACCCTAAACTCAGACATGTGCTGAACTTTAATTCTTAAGCATCAATAATGGCAAGAAAACTGTATAACACTGACTGGAATGATTCAAGGCCTTGAAAACACAAGTGTCCGGTCGCCTCCCCATCTCAAACCCAGTACTGATTCTTTTTCAGTGCTGGGTTTGTTGTCCGACAGTGCTGTATTAACTCAGGATCTGCCCCTTTGGAGTCCACGTTTGACATGGGGATGTTGTTTGCAGGATCGGTTTTCCTAAAAGTCTCCTGATTCACTTCTCCATTCTTGGGCTTCGCTGCCACTGTTTGGACATTGTGCTTCCCAGTTTTGTTGCGTCGGACTAAGTAGTATGCCAGTAGTGCAGCCACGAGCATGAGTAGGAGGATGGCAAGGATGGGAATAAGGATAGCCCACAGTGTGTTCCGTCTAGACACCACAGGAGTGGCTCCAGTGCTGCCTGGAGCCACGTCGCCATCTCCTCTCCACCTGGGCTCGGGTTGACCTGCCTCACTCTTGTCGGAAACGGACACCGGTGGAACTTTGAGCAGTGTGGCGCCATAAACTCTAGAAGGGTCGTAAGGAACAACATGGAAGGGCAAGACGCATTCTGCAGGAGGAACACCATGCGCCTTTAGGAGGAAGCGTGCTTCATCTTGACTTTGACTTCCAACGTTTTGACCCCCAGTTGTGTTTAAGATCTCCAAAGCTACCCGTCCTTCATCCAGGTCTCGTTGGGTGAAGGAGCTCACTGGTTGGCCATCATCTGGCCCACCCCTCTTGATGAACCGAGCTCCTTGAGGTTGTTGGATCATGCTGAAGGTTGGAGATGTTCTGGTCTTGTTGGCCAGAGGTGTTGCATCCAACAACTTCCTGTCTACAAGTACAGTAGCACCTCTGGGGAGCACGGGATTCTGGGCCACCTTCGCCAGTGGTTTCACAGTAATGTTGAGGACTGAGGACACGTTCGCTGCCCTGCTTCGGGCCACAAAGGCCACGCTATCTCTCGGTGAGGTGGACTTCACAAAACGGACGCTTACTCTTCCCTGTTTAATCTGCTTCTGCGTGAAAGCTGAGGTCGGCTGTCTGTCCACCATTACAGCTGCGTACTTTGGGACGTTGGTGATCTTATAGAGTACCTCCTCCTCAACGGGACCCCCAGTGGAGGTGTTCAGCATGTCCTCGGTGATTAGTGTCTCATCGTCTCCCTGCTTTACGTGGATCTCCGGAGCTTTGTTCAGTATTAGAGACCTGGCCAGGATTCCAATATGCAGTGTGTACGGGTCCGTTTGGTGTTTCCCGTCAGATACTATAAATTCCATGAAGCCATTGGACAGACTTCCATCACTGACGAAAGCAACCCGCCCAGTGTTGATGTCTTCCTGGCTGAACTGGTTGATCCGGTCTCCATTGTCAGTGTAGATGAGATATCCATTAGCTGGGCTCTTGGAGATAGTGAATCGGACCTCGTCTGGTGTGCTGTCCTGGTCGACAGTGTTGAGGTAGTTTTTGGAGATGATGGTCGTGGAACCCTGTAGTGCTTCTAAAAGCAGGTCCAAGCTTGCAAGTTCTGGTGGGTTCGAGTCTCGCCGTCTGATGGAGATCAGGAAGATCTCCTCCAGAACCACGGCACCGGGTTGAACTTGCGGGGTTCGGCCACTGGGGTTCAGATGGACACGGAAAGAGAAGCTATCAGAAGATGCTCCGGAGTCATCGTGATAGTACTCCAGATCACCACGTGCCACATCGTCCTGCAGGAAATGGGGAGCGTCACGGGGCAGGTCAGACCCTCCGAGAGTGAGTCGTCCATGAACGGGGAACCGACGAACTTCGTAGACGATGTCCTGCCCTTTCCTCTTCTGCTCAGGCAAACTGGCAAGCAGGTTAGAGGCATCCAGAACAGATTTGTCGATCACTTTAGACTGCCCCTGCACCACGGACACACCTGCAATACATTAACAAAATACAAAAGGCAAAGAATTAAAGGATTAGTTCACTCCAGAATTAAAATTTCCTGATAATTTATTCACCCCCATGTCATCCAAGATGTTCATGTCTTTCTTTCTTCAGTAGAAAATAAATTAAGCTTTTTGAGGAAAACATTCCAGGATTTTTCTCCATATAGTGAACTTCAACGGGGACTAATGGGTCCAAACTGCAGTTTCAGTGGAGCTTCAAAGCACTCTACACAATCCCAACCAAGGAATAAGGGTCTTATCTAGTGAAACGATCGGTAATTTTCTTTAAAAAAATACAAATTTATATACTTTTAACCACATTCACTTTGTAAACACTGAGTCGGTACTTCCACCTATGTCAGTACTTCCGCCTTTCCAACGTGACACTTTTTTTTTTAGAAAATTTACAATTGTTTCGCTAGATAAGACCCTTATTCCTCGTCTGGGATCATGTAAAGCCCTTTGAAGCTGCACTGAAACTGTAATTTGGACCTTTAACCCGTTGATCCCCATTGAAGTCCACTTCAATGTTTTCCTCAAAAAAACGTGTTTATCTTCGACTGAAGAAAGAAAGACATGAACATCTTGGATGACATGGGGGTGAGTAAATTCTGGAGAAAACTAATCCTTTAAATTAGATTTAAGTGTCAGAGCTGTGGTCTAGAGTTTAACATACAAAAGGGTCAAACTCCCCCCTACCTGTAATTTTCTAGTAACTTTTTCAAGACCTTGTTTAGCTTGCTTAGGCGCCTTAGAGACACTTTGCAGCCTTTCAAAGTCAGATTTGAGAAACCCTGCCTTACAAGCTCCAACCATATTGACTCATGCAGAACATGCAAGTTTAAATGCAGCCTGAAATGTGTCCTAATCCTGTTCCCACCACATTTGCCAATCATTCTCAGTATTGTTTTCACTTTTGTATCAAATGATAAAGGGTACCAAACCCCTACTCCCAAAAATTACATTTAATTGGCACCTACCTTTGTTCTTCCAGAGTTGAGAAGAGACGTTTCGATTGGCTGCATAGTATGAGACAGTGACCGGCAGGCTGTGATGCAGCTCTGTTGCTGGAGGCGATGTGAGGGACAGCTCAACAGAATCTTTCAGGACCCAGAAGGGCTCAGGCGGCATCTGATGCTCATAATACACAGCACCTGCATCCAACTGAACACAGACAGCCACCAATTATAGCAATAAATGAATAGAGTTTTAGTTCTGAACTTGAAATAGTTGCACACTTCATAAGTTTAGATTGAACAAGCAAAAGCCTGACCATAATGAGAGCATAATGCTGCCCTCTACTGTCTGCTAATAAGATCTACACATACAATGATGCCCTCTTGTGGTCAATGATGGCATTACAATGGAATATTGTCAGCATATTATTACAATGCCAAAGCAAAACTTTTTTTGGCAAAATTATCTAAATCTAAAATTTTAGCTGTATGTGTTACTGTTTTCATCTGCAAGTATATGTTCACATTATTTACCTCAGTCTGTGTGAATTTGGTGATCTCTTCAAACTGTCCAAGTTGGTTAGGTTTGATTATTCGTCCCAAGCGAGAAGGTTTCACCAGTGAGTATGTGATTTCATCACCGTCTTCACTTGTTATAGCCCGCAAAATATCTCCACTGATCACCTGCCTGGTGCCTGACAAACATCATCAAACAAATCATATCACTTCAATGATTTTATACAGCTATAATTGACATAATTGATCTATTAGGTTGTTCCAGATAAGATCTGCCTTTTTGAAAATTTGTTTTACATAAAATTTTCTCTCAGGGCCAATAAAGATCATTCCATTGGCCCAGAGAGAGACAGGTATTTAGATCTAAGCTTGGGATGTGTGGAGCCCACCTGGGAAGACCATGAGTTCTCCCTCCGTTACCATGGTGATGGTGAGCTGTCTTGCCTTGACAGCGAAGCGGTAGAGAGGTGAAGTGTGTTCTCCATCAGTCACGGTGAAGCTGAACCCACCCGATTCTGAGCCTGAGATCAGACACAAGCAATCATATTCATCACTATATCATGTTACACTCTTTCAATAGGCCTAAAGGTTCTTTAATGGCTCCTCAGATTTATCAAAGTAACCTTTCCTTATCATGAACCATTTTGGGGGGTGGGTCATTGATGGATAAGGTTTTTAAAAGTGTAAAAAAACAAAATGGAGATATAATTAACTTTTGAAGTTGTATTAAGTGTTAACAATGAGATTATGTGGCTTTTACAATCAATTAATGCTGCTTTTGTCATTTTTTTTTTTACAATATGGTCAAAATTTGTCACCAAAAAGTCATTCGGTTTAACCAAAATTTCAGTTTTACTGAATGACACTTTTGGTTATACCAAATGAGAATATTTTAAAACAATGCTAACAGGCTGATATCTAGCTAGGACAATTAAGTTTTTAAAAATATTACAAAATTTTCCATGTTTTATAGCGGTTGTACCGAATGACCTGATGTTTCAGGACATGCGTATGAGCAAGTGAAAACATGAATTTTTCATATAGTTAAGAGAGAGTTTGTTACTTTGCTTCATGACCATGTGGTCCTTTGGAGGTGTCTGAATGATGTCACATCCTGTCACATGATTCTGACCACATGACATGGTCCTTTTTTATTGGTTACTCCGAAAGACATCAATGAAATTCATTTTTCCGGACATTCTTTCTCATAACAAAGCAACGACTTCTACACATAATTTTAATACCATTTTGCACTATGTTGATATATGATGTTATAAAATCATGCCAGAATAAAAAACATATACATTTATTACATTTTAAGATGTTTTAATCACAAATGAAATGGCTGTATTGGCCTTTGGACGGTTAAACCGAATGACCTTTTGACACTTCAAAATCTTTAAAATACCTTTATATGTAGCAAAATATAATTAAAACCTTTTGAATACAATAAAAGAGATCTAGTTGTACTACCTTACCTACTTTGTGTGTCATATCTTTGTTTTTTTGTTATTATTAAGGCCTTTGGACAAAAAAAAAAAAGACCTGTCACGTCATTGACCCGGGTATAAAGTTCTTTGTGTTGCTATATGGTTCCTTGGAGACTGTAAAAGGTCTTAATGTTATGTCTTCAATGTATTGTTTTCTGGGGTCTTTAAATAAATAGTTATTTGGTTGCGAATATTTTTTAGCATGCTGCTAATTTATATGATTTCTAATGTGTTCAAAGTTTTTTTTAAAATATTGCTATGCGGTTGTTAATGTTTTATCATGCTTTACTAGGCTATATGATTGCCAAGTTGTTCCGAGTTGTTTTTAGCGTGTTATTATATGTGTGCCAAGGTGTTTGGTGTGGGTTTTAGCATTTTGCTATGCAGTTGCTAATGTATTCTGAGTTATTTTGATCATGCTGCTACTGTATATGACTGTTAAAGTGTTCTGAGTTGATTTTAGCATGTTGTTGTGCAATTGCTAAGGTGTTTTTGATATGTTTCTAGAGTGTTCCAAATAGTTTTTTGCATGTTTTAAGCATGTAAGCATTGCTATGTGGCTGCTAAATCATTTTGAGTGGGCTTTATCTATGCAGTTTTTTAAGGTGCTCTGACTGGTTTTTAACATGTTGCTATGGTGGTTGGGCCTTGAAAGTGGTGGTTAACACAATGCTATGTGGTTGCTATGTGCTCTACATGATTGCTTACATGTTCAGGCCCCAATCTCTTTTCTGGTCCATCCTCAGATGGCCTACTGGTATCTCTGTAGTAGCTAATATTTTATTCTGTTTTCAAAGGTTTAAAGGACTCAATTCAGAGAAATCCATTTCAACCCACCCTGAAGAATGAATAAAACCTCTCCATTATTAATCTGAGCCTGGGTGAAACTGTCCACACTGTCGTGTGGAGACGCTTTAAAGGCAACAATCCCATTGCTGGGTATCTCGATTGAATACACCAACTCCTCTGGAGGAGTGTCCAGATCATCGCTGCTCAGCATATTGGCTGTGATTTCAGACTCCTCGCCAACTAGGAGCTGAAAGGAGAGAGCACACACACAGACAAAGAGAGATAAACAAACCAATAAACATGATGGAACACCTAAACTGTTGTTTTCAGAGGTGTCTAACTGTCTGGAGTTGTTGGGATGTGAAAGAGGCAGTTATGTCTCCTCTGATGCTGCTCTAATGGATGTGTAATGGACAAGTTGCTGAAAGACATTCTTAAACGATCAAATTCAGCTGGAAGAGTGCAGGGCTGCCACACATCACCACACATTTATCTGTTCCTGCCTCCATCTACCGCTCTCCTGAGAGACCGAGCGTAGAAGAGGAAGGAAAAACTGGAATTGAGTACATGGCGTAGTGCCCTGGAACAGAAAGGTCCACAAGTTCATTATCATTTAGTAATCTAGTTTCAACATAATGTGACCTTCAAGATTTAAGTGCATCTCCTTTCTTCCTGCGAGTGCTATATAATGGAGGATAATGCAGTCATTACCAGGGTAAATATTAGTCATACCAGATAACTGTCTGCACTGCCCCCTGGTGACCATTCAAAGACCTTTACACCATTTTCTGTGAAGCATGTGCATTGGCTTCCACTAGATGGTAGCACTAGATCAGAGTACAGTGCAACTAAAGTTTATAAGACAAATATCTCCCAAATTGGGCTGGAAATTGCTGTTTCTTCATACTCAATATTTAATAGATGTAACATGGACTAGAAGCTGCATGGCAAATCAAATACCAGCATGCTGTGCTGAGACCTGCTTTGATGGGAAACAGCAATCTTTCTCTCTGATTGGACTGGTGTGTCTGATATATTACTGTGTGTGCGTTTGTGTGGATGAATCTCACAAAAGTTTCATAGATACCATGAATTTAGTTTTTTTCCACAGTATGGAGATGAAAATTAGTTGTTTTTTTTTTTTTTTTTTTGCATTACACTGAGAATTTAATTTGTATCAAAATAAAACTATAATTGTAAAAATCATATAAATAATTTTAATTTTTAAAATGCAAATGAGACTCGCATGTTAAGAATTTGGGGAAATGTGCTTAAAAAAGTGCAATAAAAATATATATTTCCTGCTTATAAAATACATTTAAATATAATTTTAATATATTGTAAGTATTTATCTATTATTTATATATTTTATACTTTTTTAAATCTATTTTTCTCTTTTGAATTTGGGGTGAAATATGATCCTATAATTTGTGAGATCACCCAATTGTGTTTACAATTTTGGAAAGAGAAGGTCTGAATTTGGATCTTCTCTGTTATTATCATCAGTAACCACTGAAAATTGAGGTGTCCTGGATTAAAGCACGTCTGATTCAGAGACAGACCGAGAGAAAGCGCGCGCGAGTGAAAGTGAACTATCTGCATGTGGAAAAACACATATCATTATTTCACATTTTGCGGGAGTCAAGCGGCATCTCTGATTGGTCTGTTTTCCCTCCAGCCCAGAAGCTGAATTCTTGCCACCATCATGGTTTTCCAAAAATATGAGTTTCCAGGGTGACCAGAAACCACAGAAAGCATCGAGCAAGCAATGAATGACACTCTGTGTTCCAGTGGAGGGAGTCGCTCTGAATTTTCCGACTACGTCTCTGTTCTAGAAGCTTCATTAAAGTTTAAAACGGGGAAAATGGACTGACGGGTAGCTTGGTGTACCTCCAGTCCAGTGTTGCGTTGGATGCGAGGCGGTTCGTCGTTCACAGGGACGACGGTGATGCCGACTATCAGAGATGCACTCCGGCGGGTGATTTCAAAAGCAGACGCCGTGAGAGTGAAACTGTCCTCTGTGGTCTCACTGCTGTCGTGGTGGTAGTACACCTGTCCCTGTTGTACCTGAGGACACACACGACATACACAACAGATATCAGAAATCCAAACACACACACACCTAATCCTTTTTCTGACCACTGGGGCATTTCAGGTTTTTACAGTGGCTTTATTTTGCCATTTTCCAAGTGAAAGGACAATGATAACAGCTTTTTAAAATTCTGTAGATATAGTTTCCCTCCAAAAAGATAAAACAAACAAGGGAGAGTTCAGCCAAAATAGAAAATTATCATTTACTCACCTTCTTGCCATCCCTAATGTATATGATTTCTTTCTTCAGATAAACACACATTTTTAGGAAAATAATCCATCTCTGTGAGCCCATATAATGCAAGTGAATGGGTGCTGCTTGTTTGATGGTTCAAAAACCCCACACAGCAATCGTGACTGGAATCCATATGACCCCAGTGGATGAATCAATGTCTTTTGAAGTCAAGCAATAGGTGCGTGTCAGAAAAATACTAATATTTATACGGTGGTCCTCTGTGCTTCCATGTTACTTCTCAAACAAACTTATGTTTATGTCAAGCTGAACTTGTGAACGTGCCTAGGGCAGCTGGCTGGAAACGATGGTTTATAGTTAGAAGAGTTTATATTTATACTTATATAAAGTGTTAGCAGATATTAAACATACAGTCCACTAATACTCTAAGGAGAGTTAGTTGACATGTAGTTGCAAAGTTACTTGTAGTCAGTATAATGTCTGTTGGGGAGCATCAATATAAAGTGTTGGCAGATATTAAGCAGACAGTCTACTAATATTCTAATGAGAGTTAGTTGACATGTAGTTGCAAAGTTACTTGTAGTGAGAATGTCTGTTACAGGGGTCCTTCAAAATAAAGTGTTGGCAGATTTTAAGTAGACAGTCTACTAATACTCTAATGAGAGTCAATTGACATGTAGTTGCAAAGATACTTGTAGTGAGAATGTCTGTTGGGGAACCATCAAAATAAAGTGCTGACAGATATTAAACAGACAGTCTACTAATATTCTAATGAGTTAGTTGACATGTAGTTGCATTTGTAGTGAGAATGTCTGTTGGGGGACCACTTATATAAAGTGTTAGCAGATATTAAACAGTGTACTAATATTCTACTGAGTATTCAAATAAAGTGTTGGCAGATTTTAAGTAGACAGTCTACTAATACTCTAATGAGAGTCAATTGACATGTAGTTGCAAAGATACTTGTAGTGAGAATGTCTGTTGAAGGGGACCATCAAAATAAAGTGTTGGCAGATATTAAGCAAACAGACTACTAATACTCTAATGAGAGTTAGTTGACATGTAGTTGCAAAGTTACTTGTAGTTGGTAGAATGTCTGTTGAGGAGCATCAAAATAAAGTGTTAGCAGATATTAAACAGACAGTTTTCTAATACTCTAATGAGAGTTAGTTGACATGTAGTTGTAAAGTTACTTGTAGTCAGTAGAATGTCTGTTGGGGAACCATCAAAATAAAGTGCTGACAGATATTAAACAGTCTACTAATATTCTACTGAGTTAGTTGACATGTAGTTGCAAAGTTACTTGTAGTGACAATGTCTGTTACAGAGGTCCTTCAAAGTAAACTGTTAGCAGATATTAAACAGACAGTTTTCTAGTACTCTAATGAGAGTTAGTTGACATGAAGTTGCAAAGTTACTTGTAGTGAGAATGTCTGTTACAGGGGTCCTTCAAAATAAAGTGTTGGCAGATTTTAAGTAGACAGTCTACTAATACTCTAATGAGAGTCAATTGACATGTAGTTGCAAAGATACTTGTAGTGAGAATGTCTGTTGGGGAACCATCAAAATAAAGTGCTGACAGATATTAAACAGACAGTCTACTAATATTCTAATGAGTTAGTTGACATGTAGTTGCATTTGTAGTGAGAATGTCTGTTGGGGGACCACTTATATAAAGTGTTAGCAGATATTAAACAGTGTACTAATATTCTACTGAGTATTCAAATAAAGTGTTGGCAGATTTTAAGTAGACAGTCTACTAATACTCTAATGAGAGTCAATTGACATGTAGTTGCAAAGATACTTGTAGTGAGAATGTCTGTTGAAGGGGACCATCAAAATAAAGTGTTGGCAGATATTAAGCAAACAGACTACTAATACTCTAATGAGAGTTAGTTGACATGTAGTTGCAAAGTTACTTGTAGTTGGTAGAATGTCTGTTGAGGAGCATCAAAATAAAGTGTTAGCAGATATTAAACAGACAGTTTTCTAATACTCTAATGAGAGTTAGTTGACATGTAGTTGCAAAGTTACTTGTAGTTGGTAGAATGTCTGTTGAGGAGCATCAAAATAAAGTGTTAGCAGATATTAAACAGACAGTTTTCTAATACTCTAATGAGAGTTAGTTGACATGTAGTTGTAAAGTTACTTGTAGTCAGTAGAATGTCTGTTGGGGAACCATCAAAATAAAGTGCTGACAGATATTAAACAGTCTACTAATATTCTACTGAGTTAGTTGACATGTAGTTGCAAAGTTACTTGTAGTGACAATGTCTGTTACAGAGGTCCTTCAAAGTAAACTGTTAGCAGATATTAAACAGACAGTTTTCTAGTACTCTAATGAGAGTTAGTTGACATGAAGTTGCAAAGTTACTTGTAGTGAGAATGTCTGTTACAGGGGTCCTTCAAAATAAAGTGTTGGCAGATTTTAAGTAGACAGTCTACTAATACTCTAATGAGAGACAATTGACATGTAGTTGCAAAGTTACTTGTAGTGAGAATGTCTGTTGAAGGGGACAATCAAAATAAAGTGTTAGCAGATATTAAACAGACTTTTTTTCTTACATGCACCTATCATTTCCTTCAGAAGACACTGATTCATCCAATGGGATTGTTTGGGTTCCTGTCATGATCACTGTGTGTGGTTTTTCAAGCGTCAACTGAGCAACACTTATTGACTTGCATTATATGGACTCACAGAGGATTATTTTCCTAAAAATCATTGTTTGTGTTTATCTGAAGAAAGATGGCATAAGGGTGAGTAAATGACGAGAGAATTTTTATTTTTGGGTGAACTATCCCTTCAAGTAAACAAAAATCTACCGTGGTAACCGTAGTTCCTGTTTTCAATAATATGTTTTCCTGTATTTTCTTGCCATTTTTATTTATAGTATAGAAATGATGCATTCGAATCACATAAACCTTGAATAAAAGTCAAAGTTGGAAAAAAGTCAAAAGCCAAAAGTTGGACTCCAACATACATTCGAGCATGTACTCCAAACACTAATCCGCAACTCCAACTTTTTTTATTTATAAAATGAACGTGGTTGTGAATAATAAAGCTGTTCTTCCATGCAGACAGCAAACAAGCCGTTTCTCAGTTGGTTTCATTACATAATTAAATGTACATCCGTCACACTAAAACTGGATTTAAACTGGACTATGTGGGTGGTCAGATGCACTTTTTAAACAAAACGCAGATTTAGTCAAACAAACATAAGGCAAAACTCCAGGCAGTCCCACAGCTGTGAGTGTGTCTTGTGAAATTGAAGTATGTTAGTGTGTCCGGTGCAGGAGGTCAGACGTCTGCCGTTTGTCATATGCTGTACAGATTTCAACCCACTCCAGATGATCAGAACCTAAAGGCATATAAACTGTACGAACACCTTAAAAATTACACTTCCATGACCATGAACACTCACATTTTCTTTAGAAAACATACAAATATAGCTGCATTTGATGTTTTTTGTCATATTTTCATCAGTACGAGCACCACATCTCAAAGTGTCACAGCTAGGGTTCGCCATAGCTAACGCTAACAGAATTTTTAGCCAAGAAAAGCTGTGCTTCACCTCTTTCTGCCATCGTTAAGTCTGCAAAGTCTCATGTTTGTCAGGAAATCCATAACTGTATACAGAAGATGTCATTTGTAATAAAGGTTAAATGTTTTGATGTTTTTATCTTTTCTTCAAAATGTCTTATTTTATGTTCCTCAGAAGAAAGAAGACCTACAGGTTTGGAACGACGTGAGGGTGAGTAAATTATGACAGAATTCTCATTTTTAGGTGGACTATCGCTTTAATATTATTAATATTAATTTCAGTTTGATTAGATATTTCAACTGGAAAACAAGGACTTCGTAAGAAGCCATTATTGCATTGTACGGCACAATGTGTCACAGCATGTATGCTAACCGTTAACTCACAAGCTCTGAAAAAACAGAAGCTTTTGTAGAGAAAAGCTGAGCTTCATTTAGTTTCTGTCGCTGTTTGGTCAGTAAATCATTGTGTTTGCCAGGAAATCAATACTGTTAGCGACTGCTTACAGAAGATGTCAATTTTCTAACACTGGTGAAATGTTTCAGGTAACACATTAGTGGCTGAGAATCTTTGTTTATTTTTTGTTTGGCCTTTTTGCCATTTTATTAATAATATAGTAGAGAAAGGACAGGAAATGAGAGGGAAAAGTGGGAACAAAAGAAACGGCAAACGTCACGACTCGCCTGTATGAATACCACAGCCCATTGTTTCTAAGTGTGTGTGCGCGCTAATGCTAATCATATCTTTTATTGTTGACATCGAACTCTACTTAGGGAGAAGCAAATTCACCCGCCACTTGGTGGAATTAAGTCAAAAAGGTCACAGATGTCAACATGGACAGGTTTGTGACATAACATCCTCTAAATAATCCTTGATAATGCTAATATTAATGAGATTAAAGGATTAGTTTCTCTTTTAAATAAAATTTTCCTGATAATTTACTCACCCCCATGTCATCCAAGATGTTCATGTCTTTCTTTCTTCAGTTGAAAAGAAATCAAGGTTTTTGATGAAAACTTTCCAGGATTGTTCTCCTTATAGTGGACTTCAATGGCCTCCAAACGGTTGAAGGTCAAAATTACAGTTTCAGTGCAGCTTCAAAGAGATTTAAACGATACCAGACGAGGAATAAGGGTCTTATCTAGCGAAACGATCGGTCATTTTCGAAAAAAATTTAAATGTATATGCTTTATAAACAAATGATTGCCTTCCAAGTGCTTCCGCCAAAAACGGATAGGGAAGGTGTAGGACATACGTACGTTTTTTTCGAAAATGACCGATTGTTTCTCTAGATAAGACCCTTATTCCTCGTCTGGTATTGTGTAGAGCCCTTTGAAGCTGCACTGAAACTGTAATTTTGACCTTCAACAGTTTGGTGCCCATTGAAGTCCACTATAAGGAGAAAAATCCTGGAATGTTTTCATCAAAAACCTTAATTTCTTTTCGACTGAAGAAAGAAAGACATTAACATCTTGGATGACATGGGGGTGAGTAAATTATCAGGAAAATTTTATTTAAAAGTGAACTAATCCTTTAATGTTAATATTAATAATATTAAAGCGATATTCCACCAAAAAATGAAAATTCTGTCATCATTTACTCACCCTCATGTCATTTCAAACCTGACTTTCTTTTTTCTGTGGAACTTAAATTGATGGTTTCCAAACAGTTTTGGTGAACAAAAAATACAATGGAAGTCAATGGGAACTGAAATGGCAACATTCTTCAAAACATCTTCTTTTATGTTCCACAGAAGAAAGAAAGTCATACAGGTTTGGAACGACAATTTTGCCACTCGTTATCCAATGTAAACTCAAAGTCCTCAAGGCCAGTGAATGAAGCAAAGAAAAGCTGTCTGTAAATCGCTGTATTTCTTAAGAAACTGATAGCAGAAGAGAAATGTATTCCAGATTGTTTCGCCGTGAGATGCTAATATTCTTCCTCTCTCTTTCTTTTTGAAGCCCTGAGCTGTTTTTGAGATGTTTTCATCTCAGCGCGTCATGAATGTTTGCTACTACGCTGCACCGTAAGCTGTCATTACAATCTGTCCCCTGGTGTGGCAGCGGTGACCGCCGGTACACAAACCAACCGCTGACTCCACAACACAGAATAAAGAAACTCCACATTCAGCCGATAATGAGCATGACGCAGACGTCTTTAATTTAGGAACAATTCCGCTTTGGTTCCATTCCTGCGCAGTAGTTTCGCTCCATATGGAATGCATTAGCTTTGTTTCAGAAAGAATTGCATAACTGAAGAAAGGAAACATAAAGCGCAGGACTGCGAGAGCCAGAGCGGTTAAACATTGTGTATTAAGATGTAGAGTGGAGCGGCTGCACACAATGAAGTTATTCTGACAGCTGGACTAAAGCCACCACAAGACATTGATTCTGAACTTCAAATTCAATCTGTCCTCCATCTGTGATCTCTCTCTATCTCGCTCTCTTATCCTGTCCCTCTCTCTCTCTCTGATCTGAGAGCTATGTTCGCTGCATAAGATATCTGTCAATCTAACACCACTCATGTCCTGCTGCGTCTCAATCGCTGAAAGGAATATTCAGTGTTATTTTCAACTTTAGACCTTCAAAATGTCAACACTGCTGTTTTCAATAACAGAAAAAGCATATGTGACCTGCTTTGTCATTTTGAGTCACTTAGTTTTTGACAGAAAAATCAAAGTCAAAGTCAAACCATTGTGTAGATTTAATTATTTAAATATTGTCTGTGATAAAACCTTATTTTTTTTAGAAAATGGCCTCTAAAAACTTTATATATTTTGTCATTTTGCTTTTTAAGTAAATATATCTTAATGTAAAGGTGCCCTAGAATGTTTTTTCAAAAGATGTAATATAAGTCTAAGGTGTCCCCTGAATGTGTCTGAAGTTTCAGCTCAAAATACCCCATAGATTTTTTTAAATTAATTTTTTTAACTGCCTATTTTGGGGCATCATTAAATATGCGCCGATTCAGGCTGCGGCCCCTTTAAATCCTTGCGCTCCCCGCCCCCAGCTCGCAACTATAAAACAGTGCATAAACAAAGTTCACACAGCTAATATAACCCTCAAATGGATCTTTACAAAATGTTCGTCATGCGTACTGCATGCATGCTTCGGATCATGTGAGTACAGTATTTATTTGGATGTTTACATTTGATTCTGAATGAGTTTGATAGTGCTCCGTGGCTAAAGCTAACATTACACACTGTTGGAGAGATTTATAAAGAATGAAGTTGTGTTTATGAATTATACAGACTGCAAGTGTTTAAAAATGAAAATAGCGACAGTCTTGTTCTCCGTGAATACAGTAAGAAACGATGGTAACTTTAAACACATTTAACAGTACATTAGCAACATGCTAACGAAACATTTAGAAAGACAATTTACAAATATCACTAAAAATATCAAGATATCATGGATCATGTCAGTTATTATCGCTCCATCTGCCATTTTTCGCTATTGTCCTTGCTTGCTTACCTAGTCTGATGATTCAGCTGTGCACAGATCCAGACGTTAATACTGGCTGCCCTTGTCTAATGCCTTGAACATGGGCTGGCATATTAATGATCCCGACTGTTACGTAACAGTCGGTGTTATGTTGAGATTCGTCTTTTAAACAAATGAGATTTATATAAGAAGGAGGAAACAATGGTGTTTGAGACTCACTGTATGTCATTTCCATGTACTGAACTCTTGTTCAACTATGCCAAGGTAAATTCAATTTTCAATTCTAGGGCACCTTTAATGTAAGAATGTTTACTGAAAAGCAAGTCAAAAATACTGAGTAAGAATTTTTTTTTTTTTTTTTGCAGCGTACAAGCTGTTTTATTGACGTTTATCACAGTATGATATGATCTTTCAATAAATCCTGTGATGTTCCTGCTATAACCTGTAGTGAAGATGCTAATCTCTCACACATTAAATTATTTCAACTATACGCAGATAAAACTGACACTATGGTGTCACAGAAATTGAGCTTGAAGTTGAAAATAATCCAGAAAGTTCTTCTGTTCTGGCTGAATAGCTTCTGAGTTAACCTGATCTCTGTTCTCAATGTAGCGTGCCTGGCGGCGCGGTGTAAATGCTTTATTTTGCGGGATAAATGGACTAGTTTATTCTGGCCCGCGGCAGCAGGGAAGCGCAAGTCAGAATTTCCATCAAGTCAGAATGGCAGTCATAAGAGCAATGTCTAACCGCTCTCTCAAACAACAGCACACTCATTCTACCGCCAGTCTTTCCCTGTTCATTCTTTCCACTAGAAGACCTCTGGGCCAATCCGCTAGATATCATAACGCACAGTAGTTTCGGGGGGCCCAATGGAAACAAAAAGGGCTTAGACGAGACATAAAAGAGAGTGGGAGAAAGAGAAATTGTTTCTTTGAGCCTCTAAAACACAGCGAGCATCAGACAGGCATGATCAAGGTCCGCCACAATAGCTGTTATTCTGTGAACGACTTGTAATTAAGATGCAGAAAATGCTATTTTACGCATGACTGTTCCTCAACGATATGGCAAAATGCTACGCAGGGATCCTGGTAGTCTCCGAGAAACCATTACACAAGGCTGTTCGCCCTTTTAATTAAAGCCAATGACAGCTCCTCTGATTCCAGTGCAGCTCTTTTATCGTGAGAAGAATTAACTCTCATTGCAGACACAAAGTACAAACAAACTAAACAAACAAGCCTGTAATTATGGCATCATTAGTTGTTCCCACCGTTTCCTCTACAAATGAGAAGAGTTTACCCAAAAAATGAAAATTCTGTCATCATCTGCTCACCCTCATGTCGTGACTTTCTTCCTCCTGTGAAACTCGCAGCCATTTCCAAGCTGCTCGAGTAAACATTGAAAACAAAAGACCAAGGGCTGTCAAGGTCCAAAAAAGACATAAAAGCTCCATAAAAGTGGTCTTTACAACTCTCACACAACATTTCAAGTCTTTTGAAGTCATCAGATATAGCTCTATGTGAGGAAATTTCAGTTATTTATTGATGCTCTCCAGTGCAGCTCTTAAATCTCATTTGCATATGGGCATTTTCATTCTTGTCACATCAGTATAGTTGAATATAGTATTATGCATCATGTGGACTGCTGTTATGGAGATTTTATGTCCTTTTTGGATAAAACATCTCATGTTCATCTCATCATCTCATCTTTGTGTTCCATGGAAGAAAGAAAGTCAGAGACATGACAGATTTTCTTTTGTTTTGTGTCAGTGTTGAGGTGCTAAAATGACAAAAACTGAAATAAAATAAATGAAAGCTATTTAGAAATATAAAGAACCCCAAAAACTAATAAAAAATTTGTATTGTTTCATTTAGCAAGCATGTAACAATCTCATTCATAGATGGAAAAGACCATTTACAGCCAATACAGACAGTTTACCATAGGAAATATGTTTTTTTTTTTTTTTTTTTACTTTTTAACAGTTATAGCGCCATCTATAGTCCAATCTCCATAAAAGTTGGCATGTTTCTTTAGAATCATATACTGCATGTGCTCACCTATTTTCGTGAAGTTTTGAGTTTTCGTTTAGGATTTATAGGCTTTTGAGTGTATTTTGCCACGCCTATTTTATAAATTACCCATTTATAGCTACACAAAAGGGTAAAGTTCAACATTTTTTTTTTTTTTTGATAATTTTTGATCTAGAGAGTCCAGATAATTGTACTGCACTGGTTTGTTTACTATCGGGCCAAAAACCTAGGGCAAGTTCGCAAAAGTGTGCTTTTTACATAATAACAAATATTTAATGAACAATTTGATTGACAGAAGTAGTTCTTAAGGGAAAGTTGTTCAGCATGAGGAGATCTATCAAATGATATGAATATTGTGTGTATGTGTGAAACACCATGTGATTACAGGGATGTAAAACTCGTTAGCGCCACCTAGTGGCCGATTTCTTTTAAAATTCTTATAGACCTCTAGGACTATGAGTCAAACATGCCCACAGAGTTTTGTTCCTATCGGCCTCCATTAACCTTGTCTAATAGGTGCTCAAACTTCATTGGCCGATGGCAGTCATGTTTTCAAGATACTCCAATGTCCTCATAGACTATCATGCTCCCTTGGACCAAGACACTGCATGCCAATTTTCAAGTCAATTGGACTAACGGTTCCGTAGTTACAGCTGTTTTTTCATGTTATAGCGCCACCAAGTGTCCAATCACCGCAATTTTTTTTACTGTGACCAAAGATTGAGCTCATACATATGTGTACCAAGTTTAGTGAAAATATCTAATTTCGTTCAAGAGTTACAGCCATTTTAATAAATGTGGCTCCGCCCACTGAGAACGTTTTGGCACTACGTGCTTGCCTTGAACCCCTAATAATAAAAGTTAAAGGCACAATATGTAATTTTTCATATTCAGGGATTTATTAACATTACTGTAGTATGAAACAGGGTGGGGCTGAAAGCTGTTGGAGCAGAACGAGGCCGCTGGAGCAATTGCTAATGAGAGTTTCCATGGTTTCTACAAAATAAAACCTGAAATCAAGGGTAACGTGGGTAACAACAAAATATTAAACATTGTTCTAGTGGTTTTTGGATATTTTAATCCAAAAAATCTTACATATTGTGCCTTTAATTAAACTTAAAATCTAAAATAATAAAAGCTATTTCAAAATATTAATAAATACTATAATTGTATATGTGTTGGCACTCACGTCCTCCCAGGAGAAGGTGACAAGTCCGTCCTCCTCCTCCAGATACTTGATATCTCCATGCTGAGGTGCATCTTCCATAAAAAACTCGATGTTAATGGACCTGTAGTAGGGGTGTGTGATATTCAGAACCTCTTGGGTCAGCGCCACGGATCCACCCTCCCTCACGGTGAGGTTGACCACCTGGACGGGTATGATGCGTGGAACAATGTCCACCTGCACCTCCAGATCTTCTACGGTGGTGAAGCCATTACTGACGTCGGCTGTGAAGTGGTCCCGGCCCTGCAGGGAGGCGGAGACGTAAAGGATTCTACCCCGGTTTATGTCTTCCTGCGTGAAGGAATGAATGTAGTCCAGCACGGGTGATGCTGTGCCGTCCGAGTCATTGTTGAGTTTGACCACATGACCCAACCGTGGAAAGTCTTTGACGGAGTACACCATCTCTTTGGGCTGGATGTCTGTCTGCTCCACCTAAGAAGATGAAAAGAAGACCTTCAAACGAGTGCAGAACTTAGAAACTGCTTGCATATCCCTACAGATGGTCTTTTAATAATAATAATGCATAATATTTCATTCACAACATACTGTACACTCTTTTACAAATGTATTTAAAAGGAGTTCATTTACTCACTGTCATGTCATTCCAAATCCAAACTGTTAAAGAATTTGTATTTGCATACATTTAAATATGGTACATCAAGATTCATCACACCATGTCAATAATGTTAGGTCATGAAACAAATGACATCTAATATCACTGCTGCAACTTAACTTGACATATCTGAACGTATGGAAATGATATTCAAGAGCTATGTGTTGAAAAACATGGGGATGAGTAAAAGACTTTACATTTTTGGCTGAACTATCCCTTTAGGGTCAGCTTAAATCTTAGAGCAATATTAACATAATTTAAAAACACATAAAATGTTTTTATACATTTAATGGCTCTGAATGGTACATTGGAGAAAACTTGAGCTGATATCATATTTGAGATTTATGCCAACCCCACTATTTAACATGTGATAAATCCCAGAAATACCCAGAGAAAAAAGTAGCAAAGATATAAATCAATGTCAGGCACTCACAAATGTCCTAATGAATCTAAGTGGAGACTGTTTCCTCTATGGCAACACTTGGGTAATTACTGAAAGTACGCTCAGTGGAGCGTTAACAATATAGCATATCTAGAACCACTGTAGAGGCCTTTTTCTAAAACACATATTTTGCAAATAAATGCAAAACAGCTCCTGGATAGATTTATGAGCCTAGCTTTCAGGGATTTTGGGAGAAGTGTTCTTGCGGTTCTGGAACCTTCCACAACTGTAATACAACAGCTGTTGAACACAAATTATCATTAAGGACTGTTGGAGGACTTTGTAAACTGATCTTAATATTTATGCAATATGTGAGGTGTTTGTCATGTATTTTACAAGTGAAATTAATATGTTTCTTTTCTATTCTATTGTATTAATGTAAAAGACATACAGTACTTTGCTCTTTAAAATTGGCCAAACATTGAAATCACTGGCTTTTTGCCTTTGAATAAAAACTTGATATGAAATATGACTTTCATGGTCTCATTCCTGAAACACAAGTAGAGCAAATTTCCTTTTAATACATTCATAAAACCATTTATGTGTAAACTGTTGAGTTGAATTTGGTAACTGTACTTTTTTGCAGTAGTCAATAATTTATGAAATTTAAGTATTGAGAGAAAAAAACTGTGTTCAAAACTATTAGTGTTGTCAAAAATACTGAATTTGATACCAAGTCGGTACTGAAATTTTAAAAATGTGATGCTTTGAGCGCTGCTGAGCTGATTCGTAAACACTTCTGATTGGCCATTGTGTTGACGCACTCATCAGATATGTCTGTGATTGCCTTCAATGGTCAACGCTCGGGAGCATTTGAAAGCACATGAAAGTGTTTGAAAGCATTTTAAGAGTGGGAGCGGGAGCGTTTGAAAGCTGGCGTCTAACAGCGGCCTGCTTTCAAACACTCCCGTGTGTATCTGTGTAAGCGCGTAAGAGCGTCATTGATGTCTATTTACATTGATGTCTTTAATCTTTTTGAAGCGTTGATCATTGTAGCCAATCACAAACATATCTGATGAGCGTGTGAACACAATGACCAATCATACCCTGTTTCACTGTGGTAAGCCTAGAATAATGATTCAGATATTGAGCAGAAACGTGCAATTTTATGTTTAAACCACAGATGACAATAGAGATGTAAAATTTTAAGAACAGTTTTACACAGGTTTACACTTAAATCTCTTTATTTAGATTTGTACTTCAAACAAAGAAAATATCTTGTCAAAAAATAATTGCCAACAGTGTAAGAAAATTAATTCATATTTTTCCTAAATACGTTTAAGAAATGTAGCCTTACCTTCAGATGGGTTTGGTCAATAACAGAGTGCTCCCCTTCATATGCAATGACCACCTTGTTTGACACAATCTGCGGCTCTGACAGGTAACCTTGCTTGAATATCTTAATCTTGAAAGTGCCCTGTGTGGACCAACCCTTAGCTTGCACAGTGAAGGCAAATGAATCTTTTGAGCTAAGGCTCTGGTCGTTGTGTTCGTAGGAAACCACACCCTTAGTCAGGTCCTCTTGTGTAAATGTGGAAGATTCAATTCCACTGACTATAATCCTACCATCACTGGGAGCGGAAGTCACATCATAAATGATCTCAGCTGGACTTCTGATGTCCATGTTGGTCTCTGCACTTAACAGACTGGTGTTCAGCGTCTTGGTGCTACCGTGGTCCATGACCACCATGGTATTGTTGGCTATACGTAGATAAGGGTCACCTGCTTGCACCTGAAGTACAGTTGTGGCCTTGTGCAAACCATCAGATACTTGAAGTTGGAATCGCTCACGATCTGCCCCATGGTGGACAAACAAAACCTTCCTGTCCCTCAGGTCAGCCTGGGTAAAGCGGTAGAGAGGCTGTGTTGGGTCTACTGAGGAGACAATGTTTCCTGAAAGTATTCCCACTCTCGCATAAACTAGTTGGGTGTCATTAAAGTCAGAGTCATCGTCTTTGTACAGAATGTCATCGGTGGTTAATAAACGCTGGCCATTTCTGACAACATTAAAAGGTTTGTGAATTATCCTTTGAGGCTCATGTTCATTCCTGGACTGTATTGCAATGTTAAACACTCCCTTCAGTACCTCATGACCCTCATCTTGTCCACCATTGCCACCTCTTGAATCAAATGCCAGAAAGTTAAACTGGTCATAGCTTGTTTTTGATCCATCATGTTTGTAAATTAGCCTGTTCAAAGAAAGATCCTCATTGCTAAAGACCCGAATTGCACCCTCAAATCTTTGCTCACCGGGTGGAGAGTCTCTGATAAGACGACCATATTTAGGATCTTGTGTTATTCTGTACACAAAGTCTGTTGAAGTGGAGGTTTGAACCCAGAGATATTCTTTATTTATGATGTTTTCTTTACCTTCCAGCACAACAAGTCTCTCGTTGGTTAGGAAAGGAGCATCAGAATCAGCCTTGATTTTGATCGGAAAGGTGTATTCTCTGGAGTACTGGTCCTTTGCGAATACTTTGAACTGGAACTGATCCTCAGAGTCAACTGCTCTGCGGACACGAGGGCTGTAACTGATGAAACCATCCAAAATGTCTTGTTGGGTAAAGGTATCACCCTCAGACAAGTCTTTATTAAGCATCATCAAGACTCCCTGGGCTGGGCATTTCAGAATCACGTACTGGACAGTTCTTGAATCAGTTTGGCCTGTCCCCACAAAAGCTTGTAATTGCTCAGGCTTAATGACCTTTTGCTGCCCATCTTCAACTTCCAGAGGAACCATTTTAGCTATTCCCACAATGGCAGGTATGATCTTGATGATAAATCTGTTGTCTGGGAGAATGACCTGTCCGAGCTGTGCATTGAAGTGAATAAACTCAGTCTCTGTGCTGCTGTGATCGGCTGTGAGGTTGGGAATGTATTTCAGTCGGTTCTGCTCGAGATCAGACTGATGAATAGTGTGACTCTTTTTGGTACCCCATTGTCTGATATCAACTGCAGTTCTCCAAATAGAAGTGGTTGAGTGATATTATAAACAACATCTCCAGTTTTTGGAGTTGCAGAAATGGCCAGATTTTGTATTCCAATAGGGGCACTGCTATCCCAAGTGATCATGAGGCCAGTATTTGTGACCAGACTAATCTGTGGCTGGGTGATGAGCAACTTAAATGTGCTTGACTGGCTAACCAAATCTCCATCTGAAACCTGCAGGGTAAGTCCTGTCACTTCTCCTCCCCTGTGAATGTAGTAGATATTTCCTTCTTTCAGTTGTCTACAGGTGAATTCTTGTAGACCTAATCCTGGCTGTTGAGCATTCTCCAGATATCCAGCAGAAGTAGGGTCCGAAGTGACTGTGACCTTGAGTTCATCACAACGATTATCCGAGTCTGAGATTTTGATGAGATTTGGACTTAAACGTGTGCGCCCATTAGCTGTGATTGAGATGTCACCTGCACTGAGCTGAGGGATGTCATTGACAGGGATGATCTCCACTGGTAGCACATATTGGTGTGCAACACTCCAAGCACTCAGGGAGATTTGTTCCATGTGCAATGACCTCCAGTTGGATTTGATCTCCATACTTTTCATTGCCATCATGGAGATACTTGATTTTCTTGTTGACAACATCCAGAAGGGTAAACTTCTTTGAGTGTCTTGAGTTCATATCAATCTGTCCATACCAGGGCTTGTTTAGCAGAGTAAAGATGATCTGAGATTGACGAACACCTGCAGAGTTTAGGTTAAATGTTGGGTTTAGGTTTACAATGTCGACAAAGGCCTCTCCACCCTCAGAAACTAGCAGAGGAGTAATGTCCAGAAGTTTGGAAACATTGTGGAACATCTCTGGTAAGTCCTCTGTTGAGAAACAATGTCTTTCATCAGTATTGACATCAACGTATGTTATTCTTACTGGAGGCGAAGTTGTTGACTCCAAATCATCATCATAAGTGGAGTAATCGTATTCCCCTTCACATTTCACATGAATGTCTTTAGTTATCAGAGCGTCCTGCAGGCTTCTGCCTTTCTGATTCACCTTGATTTCTCCTAAACATCCAATAAAAGACTCAGTTGTGATCTCCTCCTCCACTCGAGTCAAAAAGTCATCTTGAAACACATCCTTCATCTTCCTTTGAATGCCTCCCAGGTACAGGTTCCCCACTAGATCCAGCTTTTCCGTCTCATTAAGAGGTTGTGAAACCAGTTGACTGTCCACATTTATCTGGAACTCATTAGGCTCAATCTGAATGGTTACCCTGTGCCACTGATCGTCATCCACTTTGACTTCCACATTGTCCAGCACATACATCCCACTTCCCAGGTCGATTACACCTTTCAAGAACCCTCCTGCCATTCCAACTGCAATGAAGTCTGCCTGGTGTCCTGGGTGGAAGAGCAACAAAGCATCCTCAATTGTCGTCTTCATAAGCATCTCCAGACTACGGGAGCCTGAGCTAGGTTTGGTCCAGGTAGGAAAAGAGATGAAGAGTCTGGGCTGATAAAGCTTGTGGTGTCTTCATCGCCTGCCTCAAACTCGCTGCTGCAGGTCTCTTTGGTGTCATAGCATAGTGGAGTCGCTGTAGCTAGAATATCAAACTCATAAGACTCAAATACAACATTGCTCATGCACCCACGCAGGGAGGGCACAGCTGTGCTCAGGTACTCCACTTCCAGGTCTCTCACGCCTCCAAGGAACACGCCCTGGTCAATGTTCAGGTCCTCATCTGTACCCTCCATTGGGATGAAGGTTGTGTACAGGTTGTCCACAACCATAGTGAGTTTGGAGTCTTTCAGAATGAGAGACACATAATGGTCCAGAAGGTTACTGAGTTGGAGACCCATGGAGGAGGCCAGAACCTTTTCTCCGGATCCCATGTCAATCCTAGCCTGTAAAGAGACACACAGAAACAAATGATTAAACAGCAAAAGTGGCTGTTAAAAATAAGAAGTAAGTGACTTTTATTAAGTTGCTGCCATGATGTTAGGGTCTTCAACCCTGCTCCTGGGGACCCACTGTCTTGCAGAGTTTAGTTCCAACCCTAATCAAACACACTTGAAGTATCTAATCCTGCTCTTCAAGATTGCTCAAAAACACAGCAGATGTGTTAAAGCAGGTTGGAAATAAAGTTTGCAGGATAGTGGGTCCCCAGGAGCAAGGATGAAGACCTCTCTGTTAGGGTGTTGTGAGTGGTTAGCAGTGCACTGTTGTGCAGTTTCTAAGCTGTGTTTGTAGTACATTGCTATGCAATTGTAAGATATTCTGATTTGTTTCTAGGGGTATCATTTAAAGTAACATTCATGTCTGTATCACAAATGTGCCAGAGGAATTGCACGCTTAAAAGGTTAATACTTGTCCTTGTTAGGAATAGGGTTTGTTCAAGGGTTTGGGGTTTCTTTGCTCCACAAGCACCACCTGTAAATCTTATCCTAATATTTTATGCAATTTTGCATCTCAGGTACATTTATCTTGTTTAGACATTTTACTACAAAACAAGACAAAGGTACTGACTATGACAATGATTTTTCACAGTGCATTATACATGCATCCAATTGTGAAATTTGATACAGGCTTTGCTGGATCAGCCATTTCAAACACTGTGTAGGCACTTACACTGAAAATATCACAGATCTCATTTCAGATCTGCAGCCTCCAAAGATGAAAAAAGTAAATCTGAATGAATTGAATATGTCAGTAGAAATGCGTTTTTAATGACAAATCCTGCCACCGATGAAATGGTCTTGGTACCGTTTCATATAGCAGCATAATGCAGGCAGTTTGAGCGTCTGTGTTTATCTGTGCGGAGCGGGAGCCATTTTCTAGGGAGGCGACAGATGAAGAATAAATATCTCAGAGCAAACCAGTAACTCATTCTAGCTGTGGAAGCTTTTTCCATGTGTTGAGCTGAAAAACTGTGACGATCCTGTCATAGTGGAGCTGGAAGCGAATGTGAGTCATCCCTCTCACCACAAACCAAACGGCTGCTTCTCAAAAACTCACAAGAGATTTTCTCAGTGTGTGGCTCATTCTGGGGGCCTGAAATCTTGAAGGGCCATGAGAAAATACTGGAGTTTGTATTTATTTGTGTAGTCAGTATGGGTTTATAATCTGCAGTTTGAAGAATTGCAACCTGTGCTTTCTGATTTTGCCCAATCTGATCTCTGTCTTTAGTGCATAAATAGTAATTTACAATCCATAAACAATTTAACACATAAAGAGCATTCAGACTGACAGTGAATTACAGCAACAAAGCTACTAGAAGTCATCTAATGTTAATGAGTTGACTTTAGGTCACATGCACGGTAGTTGCTGATCGAAAAGTTTATAATGTACCCTTGAAGGATTTGAACCCAAAATGTATCTCACCTGTAATCTGCCATTGTAGAGCTCCAACGAGAGGTAATCTCTGTGTCCCGCTGCCAGTAGGAGCAGGCCGCTTCGTCTGCCTGTTTTAAATTGGAGCGATACTTGAAAACTTGACAGGTCCTGAATGGCATCTATTCGACAGTAGCTGTCCCCAAAATAGGAAGCTGCAAACACAGAAGGAGAAAGATTTTTTTATATATTAGAAATATTTTAATGATGACATGCACCATTAACGTGTGAATGTGGAAGTGGGAAGGCACACAGCAGATGGAGGTTTGAACTGAAAACTTTTCCAGCTGTCTTGTCAGCTGTTGTGTAGAAAAGACAGTGTTCTGGAGAGATCCAGCTTCGGCCCC
>VTFQ01000015.1:28371572-28529072 GCA_036281575.1 Ancherythroculter nigrocauda
TTTTTTGTTTTAATTTTTAGTGGCTATGTGCTTTTGACATTTTAAAAAAACAACAAACTTTTTATTCTTTTTAAATATTAGGTTTAGTTTGATTTTAGATCATTTTAATGCTTTAACAAACTTATTTCTACGGAAGAGGATTAGGGCCAAGCAATAATAAAAAAAATAAAACCATCTTGAGATTAAAGTTGCTAAATTTCGAGAAAAAACTCGTTAAATTTTGAGAAAAAAGTCGAAATAAAATGTTGAGAATAAACTCGTTAAATTAGAAAAAAACTCGTTAAATTTTGAGAAAAAGTCGAAATAAAATGTTGAGAATAAACTCGTTAAATTACGAGAAAAAACTCGTTAAATTTCGAGAAAAAAGTCGAAATAAAATGTTGAGAATAAACTCGTTAAATTACGAGAAAAAACTCGTTAAATTACGAGAAAAAACTCGTTAAATTTCGAGAAAAAGGTCAAGATAAAATGTTGAGAATAAACTCGTTAAATTACGAGATAAAACTCGTTAAATTTCGAGAAAAAGGTCGAGATAAATTGTTGAGAATAAACTCATTAAATTACGAGAAAAAAGTCATTAAATTTTGAGAAAAAAGTCGAAATAAAATGTTGAGAATAAACTCATTAAATTACGAGAAAAAAAACGTTAACTTACGAATTTGTTCTCATAATTTAACAAGTTTTTTCTCGTAATTTAATGACTTTATTCTCAACATTTTATCTTGACTTTTTTCTTGAAATTTAACGAGTTTATTCTTAACATTTTATTTCGACTTTTTTTCTCGAAGTTTAACAACCCTAATCTCGAGATGGTTTTATTTCTTTATTATTGCTTGGCCCTAATCCTCTTCCGTATATTTCAGTTAAATTCCAAAGTAACATTTTTAATTTTCTAAGTTTATCATCTAATATTTGTATTTTATTTTATTTAAGCTTTATTTCAATGAACTAATGACTTTTGCCTCAAACTCGTAATTAGTGCTTATTAATAGTTAGTAAGTTATTAAATTTAGGTATTGGGTAGGATTAAGGGATGTAGAATAAGGTCATGCAGAATAAAGCATTAATATGTGCTTAATAAGTACTAATAAACAGCCAATATCCGAGTAATATGCATGCTATAAGCAAGTTAATAGTGAGAAGTAGACCCTAAAGTGTTACCAAAAATGCTTTTAACAGGTTTATTTTTAGTTAACAATAATAACCCTGGATGCACCCAAAAAATTCTCCATACAATGACAGTCAACAAGGTTCAGTGTTGTTTTGGACCCCATTGACTTTCCTTATAAGGACAAAGACACTTCATATTCTTTAAAATCATGTTATTTTATGTTACACAGATGAAAGAACGACATTTGGAATGACATGAGGGTGAGTAAATGATGACTGAACTTTTTGGGTGAACCGTGCCTTTAACAGGTCGGTCAGACAGCGACTTGCCGACTTCCTGTCCCGCCAAAATAATCAGCAGCAAAGCAGACCAGACTTTATGACTATAAGTTTGGCTCTGCATGACACCGAGTTTATTTGACAGTTTTACCAGCTTATAGAGACGCCAGATCACACTAATGAAGGTTCCCTCCGTATCAGTATGTCTCTCTGCCTCTGACAGAGCAGACTGCCTCTCTCTTTCTCTCGTTACCTCTCTGCAGGAGACTCGCCGCACCTGTCAGCTCGAGCGCCCGTCAGAGACACACACAACAATCTGGGTCACTCTGACTGGGCCGAAGAAAAAGAACCATCCTTCACTTGTCCAAAATAATTCTGTCTAGTCACTGACATACACACACACACACGGATCATTCCAGTCAGGCGGGGTCCGCTGAGAAAGCAGTCGGATTTGATGAATTATTTGACACCTTTCTCTTCAAAAGAAGATTATTTTGCCGTCTAATCTACTAATTTTACTTAACAAATACTTTATGTAAACAAATATCCCAATTGAAACGTAAAAACTATTCTCTTATTATATTAAAAGGTGCAATGTATCATTTTTAGAAATGCAATATAATACTATGTTTTGAGTGGTGTATAAAGACCTTACATAATGAACCGTTATGTTTTTATTACCTTAGAATGAGCCATTTCTATCTACATTCACCGCGGGCAGAGATTGTATATAATGGGGAGAGATAAGAGGGTCTGTATCTCTTACCATTGGAGAAAGCGTAACGGCTAACTTAATCACGTGTGGCACCTCTCAGCCTATCGTGTAATGGCAGTGACGTCAGTCGCAACGTTCCCTAGTCTGCCTTCTCTTAAAAAAAATACATTTTTATCAAGCTAAAATCTACATATAGTTCCCAACAAAAGTATTGTTTAGTGTAAAACATTCTGAAGATTGGCAAACAGGCTGTCCATTAATTAAATGATTAGCTATTTCCCCACAAAAGCTGTTTAATCATTATAGTGAAGCCTCTCATCCATTGACTTCCATTCAAAAAACAGCCTCTGGTCTCCTTCTCTGCGTACCGCGGTGGGCGGGGCGTTAGCATTAGCCGTTACGCTTTTTTGGCTAAAGGTTGCAGGCTTGCCTTCCAGTGGCTTTGCCGCGGGTCCCCTTACATGCTAAGTCGCCATTTTGCGCCGACATGTTTCTACAGTAGCCCTAAACGGACAAACTGCACTACAGAACGCGTTTGATTGACTGCCGACTCTCTTCTCAGACAACGACATCTTCGTCTTGTGTTGGCCACCGTAGCTTCTCTATATTGCAATTTGCAACCTCACCACTAGATGCTGCTAAAATTTACACACTGCACCTTTAATGCTGATAGATGAATGCTAACGGATGGCTATCTTTGGTTAGCCTATGGAAGTCCAAAAAAATTGGTACATCAATTATGGCATTAAAAAAATGTAAATTATGACAATTTTTATCTCAATTGTGACTTTTTAATCTCATAATTATGAGTAGGGAGAGTGGGGTAAGATGAGCCAGTGGGTAAGTTGACCCCCCCTGTATCTTGGCAACCGTACCATTTTATTGCCATGTGACCATATATTTGAAACTACCCATTATTTCTGCCAGACTGTGAAAAGGAGAAGCACATGGGAGGAGTGGAAGGTGCCAGTTTACTTTAAAAACTGTTTTTGGCTTGTCAAAGTAAAATTTTAACAAATTTCCTCAAAGCAAATTTGTCCAGATCTAAAACTATTTATGAATCATATTGGTGATTTAGTAATGTATAAAACCATGCAAGTCATTTAGCTAGATATTATTTTGAATTGGTAAGCTAGCTTGTTTTTCCCAAAATGGAAGCTATGGGGCAAAGTGAGCCAAATGCTGTGGGGTAAATTGAGCCAGCGTTTACCCCAATTGTGAGTTAAATCTCTGAAGTATAAACTGCTAAAGAGGTTATCTTCAAAATTTCACATGGGTTTGATTCAGTTTTAGTTAGATGGTCAGTTTACACCCACCTACTGACTCGGCTCAACTTACCCCTAACCGGGGTAAGTTGAGCCAGAGGAACACTTTTTTTATAAGAAGCCATATTTTTAGAACCCTTTGTCTCAGATGTATTCTGATCATTTAAAATGATAGGAAACATCCTGAAATTACTTTCATTGTACTTCTGCCTCATATTCCCTTATCTTGATGACCACATAAGTAAAAAATGGCTCATCTTACCCCACTCTCCCCTAGGCTATGTCATAAAAATGACGTAGCTATGTCATAGTTTCGCTTTTTATCGAATATTTATGACTTAGTATGGCATTAATTCATCTTAATATGTCATAATTATGACTTTAAAACGATTTCTACTTTTCATTTAATAATTATGACTGTCATAATTTCGACTTTTCATCGAATGGATGAATCTGGATATCAGTCACATGTATATAATGACGATAAAAATAGCAATTTTGTGTTTCATGTTTATTTACATGCAAATTACATACAAAACAGTAGTTCGTAACTTAATCCATTACATTACACATTTTAGGTAACATATTCGGACTACTTTTAGATTACTTTTGAATTAACTCGCCTATCACATTGAATTGAAAAGGAAAATCTTGTACCATATTGATATAAAAATAAATACACAGAGAAAGAAAATTTATTTTATTTGTTCCGTGGTCCAGTTCTGGCTCTTTCGGCGGTGGACAGGGGTCAGCACGGACACCCTGACTGGTCTGCAAACTCGCTCAAATCCTTAAGCTTGCCCATTTTTCCTGCAAAATGTTCACTTGCTGCCTAATATATCCCACCCACTAACAGAGATAATCAGTGTTTTTCACTTCTCCTGTCAGTGGACATAATGTTATGCCTGATTGTTGTATATGTACCTTTATATAGAAACTCTGAAACACTGGTCTAACCCATTCAATATAAGAGGCATATCGCCCCCTGGAGGACACAGAAGACAACTACAGCCAAGAAGCGTTTCATCAAATCATGCATTTTAGAAGAAAAGGAACAAAGCCAGATGTTTATGCTACAAATGTAATTTTTATTAATTTAAATATTATGCAAATAAAGGGTCTATAATGATCCACAGAAAAGACATGCTTTGTGACTCATTTTTAAAATGTGTATATATATTTATATTTAGATTTGTCCAGCAGAAATCTATCCAGAGTGAAGACTGAAATCTCTGACAACGATAAAGAAGACCTTTACATTCATAAGAGTTGTGTCTGCGTGTGTTTGCCAGAGGACACAGCTGAAGGTTTATCCAAAACGGTCAGTGATAAAAGTGTACAGAAACGAGATCCATATTCAAACTTGAAAAATTAAAATGCTTTTTTTTCTTATAAAAACGTCCATTTCAAAAACAAGAACCTGGATACATTTCTACTTTGCAAATTAACATTTTTACTAATAAAAAGGAAAAGAAAAAGACAAAATAGAATAGAAAAGGAAACACACGAAAGGAGAAAGAAAACAAACCCGATCTTAATAATCGACTCCCTTTGGTAAAAACTGCAATAAACTGTCTTGCATTTGTCATTGTTTTCCATGTGGTTCCAGCTTCTTTCTCCTCAAACGCCACACTAAAGCACTAAACACAACACACTTCTGGCATAAAAAGGTCTGGCGATATTTACACTGTATTTACAAATCTGTTGAATTGTGTGTGTTTATGTGTGTGTGTGGTTCACAGGTCATATTCACTGTAAGCTGGTGTATGGTGCAGAAATAAGTGTGTTTTCTGATTCATAACATACCTTCACGCAGGCCTTAGATTTTTATTGTGTCGCATTTATATATTTTTTGCCTTTCTTTAAGTAAAAACTGAATTTGTGCATTCTAATATTATAATGCAAGATTCGCACCTCAGATCTTTGTTCTCTTAAATGATGTGGCAGAATAAATCTCTTGAAGTTACGCTAAAGTTAAGTGCACTTATCCCGAAACGCTTTCGTTTTTTTTTCTAGTAAAAAAATCTGATGTCTTTTTCGCCACATATTTACTCGGATCTGCTGCCTGTGAAGTGTTAACTATCAAAAACCAGGGAACACACTCGACTGGCGTTCAAGAGATGCATGAAATCCGATATATATAAGATCGGGGGCTGGTCTACTGTAAGAGCTGTGCTGATTGGTCCGGGCTGGGTTTGACTGACAGGTCTTCAACCCCATGTTTATTTGGCACTGGGAGACCTGCGTTTCTGCAGGAACAGCTTATAAAAAACAAACAAAAAAAAACACTGTTAAAAATCTCACTTGGGTCACATGACAGTTGTGCCGTCACATCATCTCTAAGCTCCGCCCCTGTCCGCTGATGTCACTGGCTCTTGTGGGCGCTGCCGTACTTGACTCTGTACTTATTAATGCGCTGGAAGTGAAGGGTCTCGGGGTCACAGGTGGTGGAGCAGGGCAGCAGACCCTCCCGCCCTTCTCCCATGAGCCACCTGCTGGTTTCAGCAGCCATGTCTCTGGTCACGTGCTCCTTCACCCACCGCTGAGTCCAGGCGTGAAACCGCTGGTGCAGACGCGTACTCACGCGCTCGTGAGACTGAGAGAGAGAAAGAGAGAGCTGTGAGTCGCTGTGATGAGCTCCAGGTCATGACTTTTTTGTTTTAGTTATAAATGCGACATTTAAATGATTGGATATAGCTTGACAAAACCTAACATTTCAAATTGATGTCTATTTGTTAATTTTATTGATTATATATTATATTGCATATAATTGCAAAATGAGATTTTGAATGAGAATTATATATATATATATCCTATCAATCCTATTAATATAAATATTAAAAAAAAAAACCTAAGGTAATATTGCATGCAATTGCAATAAAATATAATCTATATCTATCTATAAACAAACTAAAACCATAAAAAATATTTTCGTTACTTGAAATAAAATGTACATTTGTTCACTGAAATAAATAATAAATGTAATAAAATATAAATGTAATAAATGTATAAATATATATAAAAAAATAAACTGAAGCTAAAACCATAAAAAACATTTTCATAATTTGAAAAAAATACATAATAATTAAAAAAATAATAATAAAAGCATTATTTCCCATTTTCATTCAGTTTAACGTGATGTACAAAAAAAATGAAAATAAAATTGAAATAAAAGTTAATAAAAAACAATTTAGACATTATATATATATATAAAATATATAAAAAAAAACTTAAAAATGACAAAAACATTCAAAAAAATTACCTAAACTTTTACTAAACTGATTTTAAAATGAAAATGGAAACACGCATTAAAAACCATTTTAAAAAACAAATTATATATTATATATATATATATATATATATATATATATATATATATATATATATAATTATGCAATTATATTATAAAAATTATATATATATATATATATATATATATATATATATATATATATATATATATATATATATATATATATATATATATAAAATCTGGATTTTTTTGTTTAATTTTTGTTTTGTTTTTTAAATGTTTTTTTAAAACACTAGAATGCAGCATAACTAAACTGCAAACAATATACAATGTAGTAAAAACGTTACCAAGCTTAGGCTTTACGGGTGTCACTTTGTTTAAAAAAGGGAGACATGCGGATTCATAGACTTGCCGGTTCTGGAGAAGGATATGATCTCATAAATATTAATAGGTTTATGCACAAATAATTTAGTATGATTTTTTTATTAGATTTTTTTAAGTACTCAAATGAATGTTTAAAAGTCTCAAAAAATGGTCGATGCTTCCTCTGTATTTGAATCAGTATTGGCCAATATCAAACACTGTGAGAAACTAATTTGTATCATTTTGTCACGTTGCTCTTGGTGTGAGTGAGTGTGTACGTGTTTTGTCTACACTTATATTGTGAAATATTTTCACAACCCACTAGTGAGGACAATGACTGGTCCTCACTATTTCAAAATCAGCCAAAGAAGTTTTTATTTAAATCTAGTGTTTTGCACATGTTTCTATGATGGGTACGTTTAGGAGTAGGGGTTGGGTTAGGTGATAGAAAATATAATTGACCTGATATAAAATCAACGGAAGTCTATGCAATGTGTGTGTGTGTGACTTTACCTGGTGTGCTCTCAGCAACGCCGTACGTCTGTACATGTAATCTTCTGATTTGAAGACATAAACCATTTTATAGGAGTTGAGTTTGAACATGCACTCCATCTTCATGCTGTCCGAGCTCTCTTTTCTGCCTCCATCCTTCACCTCCTTCTCCTGAGACTCACAGCCACGCTGACACTTACGGATCCGCCGCAGGTTTCTACAGGAACGACAAACCAACAATAATGAAGTATTTACCTCTATGAACTTCTCTGCTGCATGAAAACAGTCTGAACGCTGATGATGAGAAACATACCTTGGCAGAAACACAGGCTTCTGAGACAGATGATCCCTCAGGTCTGGAGACGTGAAATCAGCCGACAGATACCGCATAACGTAATCCGACCAGCGCTGGAGAACAAGGATGATGTGTTCGATTTTATGGTAGATTTGTGGACGTTTACAACAATGTACGATCTATGATGGAGCTCACCTCGATTTCCATTGGCCCTTCCGAGTTCTCCTCCTCCGTGTCCAGCAGCTCCACAGTGAGCTGAACATTCCCTCGGTTCTTCATAAACATTAACTAGAGTGAGAGAAAGAGGGATTAAAGACTCTTAATACTGTAATATTTTCCATCAGGCTTTGCTGTTGCTGCTCGCTGGAGCTACAACTACCTTAAAGCAGTTCTCGTCAGACATGAGCTGCTCGGCTTTGCGCTGGTAAGACGTTTCCGCCGGTGCCCTGCTGCTCTGCGTGAGCAGAGATCCACCTGTGGCTGAGTGACTGCTCTCACTCAGGTACAGTTCTGTGACCTGAACACAGATCTCCTCACTCACTATGTGCTGTAGCTACAGTAAGAGATGGAGAGAACAAGAGATTTATATACTCTAAAAGGCAAATCAAGGTTTTAATATCGTAGAGGAATCCATTTTCTGTGATCTACTGACACATTACACTATGAAAATATACTGTAACTTAGAAATAAAAACTTCCTCATTATTTACATTTATTTTATTTCATTATTTCATTCATTATATTGCGTCAGACGGACCTGTCTGACTATGTTCTGGATGAGTTTGTCCAAGGTGAAGGCGATGTAGGCATGAATGGTGAACATCTCTCGAAGGGAATCCTCGTATTGAGACGCCTCCATATTCCCATCCAGCAGATTACGCACCATCTCCAGAAACGCCGAGTAATAATCCTCCACTTCTATGTCCACTGAAAGATAGAGTCAAAATCAGTCCAAACACAGCTACATTCACCACACTTTAAGAGCTTACTTTCTTAAAGGGTTAGTTCACCCAAAATAAAATTAATGTCATTTGTTACTGTCGTTCCACACCCGTAAAACCTTCGTTAATCTTCGGAACACAAATTAAGATATTTTAGTTGAAATCCGATGGCTCCGTGAGGCCTCCATAGGGAGCAATGACATTTCCTCTCTCAAGATCCATTAATGTACTAAAAGCATATTTAAATCAGTTCATGTGAGTACAGAGGTTCAATATTAATATTATAAAGTGACAAGAATATTTTTGGTGCGCCAAAAAAACAAAATAACGACTTATTTAGTGATGGCCGATTTCAAAACACTGCTTCAGGAAGCTTCAGAGCATAATGAATCAGCGTGTCGAATCATGATTCGGAGCGCCAAAGTCATTTGATTTCAGCAGTTTGACACACGAATCATGATTCGATACACTGATTCATTATGCTCAGAAGCTTCCTGAAGCAGTGTTTTGAAATCGGCCATCACTAAATAAGTCGTTATTTTGTTTTTTTGGAACACCAAAAATATTCTCGTCGCTTTATAATATTAATATTGAACCACTGTGCTCACATGAACTGATTTAAATATGTTTTTAGTACATTAATGGATCTTGACAGAGGAAATGTCATTGCTGGCTATGCAGGCCTCACTGAGCCATTGGATTTCAACAAAAATATCTTAATTTGTGTTCCAAAGATTAACGAAGGTCTTACGGGTGTGGAACGACATGAGGGTGAGTAATAAATGACAGAATTTTCATTTTTGGGTGAAAATAATTCTATAACATATTTCTGGATGAACACAGTTCAATATATTCATGCATTTGTCAAAATCAATGTTCTACTGTGAGTGTTTTATAATGGATGCTCGCTGAGGAAGTGTTTGTGAGGATCAATGGTGTTTATGGGCATCAGACGACATCGACCTGCCTTCAGATTGCTGAGTTTCCACACATTCTGAATGTTTTTATTTTTCATTTGTATTTTGGTGCGTTTCATAATTCTGAATGGACCCATACAGTAGCTATATGCAGTCCTTTGGCGTCTCCCTGTGGCCTTGTTTGGCAGGTTGACTTGTGCTTATTTAAGTTACTGTATAACTGAGCAGAGCTTTTAAGTTGTAAAGAATGTCTACAAAGTGTGTTTGCAAAAAAGAACACTGAAGGTTTATATAAAAAATAACATGGAGCTGAACAGTAATAACACTAGAAAACAATTTTTTTTGTGAATAAAAGGAGGGGGGGGGGGCTTGCAGTATTGATTTGGAAAGGAGGGGGGCCTTGGAGTAAAAAAGGTTGGGAACCACTGTCCTACATCATACGTCGGGTCAGAGGTCCATCTTCCGCCAGGAACTTGTGTACGGCAGTTACCGGAAGTCACTGATTATAGTTTCTAAAGTTATAAATATTGATATTTTTCTTACAAAAATGCTTCAGAAGGCCTTGATTAACCCCCTGGAGTTCTATGGATTACTTTTATGATGGATGGATGTGCTTCAAAATCTTGATCCCATTCACTCCCATTATAAAGGATGTTTTTAAATATATCTCTGATTGTATTTAACTGAAATATACACCTAGGATGGCTTGAGGGCGAGTAAATCATGGGATAATTTTCATTTTTGGGTGAACTATCCCTTTAATGAATGTTCCTGGTCTTATTGCGCACGATTCATTAGTTATCCCGATAAAAACAATTGTTTAAGTTAGCAGTAAAAACGTTTCGTCACTCACTGGGCTCCTTCAGACGAAGCTGGATGGCAGTGTTCTCGTTTTTGTCCCGTTTGTGTCCGAGCACTTCCCTCTCCCACTCGCGCTCCCTCAGGTCCTCTTCGATCTGTCGTTCGGCCTGCACGTAGAGCCGCAGCAGACGCGAGCACAGGGTGTGGTGCAGCCGGAGAAAGATGTACCAGTTGTTATTCACATAGAACAGATTATATGCGTCCTCACAGGAGCGAAGCCGCTGAGCCGTGGATGTGCTAAACAGCAGTTTGGTCTTTGTCGGACTGCCACTAACTCCTCCCGCCAGCCCGTTGTGCTTCTTCGACGCCCCCTCGTCGATGTCCATGTCTTCTTCATCGTCCTCTTCCTCAGCGTCCGATAACACCCCTCGCTGGGAGAACAGCATGTCGGGGATGAAGTGATAGATGATCTGCTTAATCTTGTATTTGTCCTCTTTGTTGATACTGCTCTGGCGTTTCACGTGGTGGATGATGAGCGCGGCCGCATCCTCTAGAATCTGACGGTCCTCGTAGGTCAGTGTCAGGTGAGGCCCATTAGAGGACGTGCTGTTGTCTTCCGAAGCCTGTTCCTGCCGCTAAACAAACACACAACCATCAATCATGTGCTGGAAACTCCTTTCTCTGGGAGAAACAAACCCTTTTAACTTCCTCTAGAGGATAAAGAGCATCTCACCTCATCAAAGATGCTCTCGATCTCGTTGAGAAGCGTTTTAGAGCGCAGCACCTTAGTGTCGTTCTGCTTGAAGTTAATGCCTTGATGGTCCAGAGATTTCAGGTAATATTTCTCATTCTGCTCTCTCCAGATCTTGTTAAAACCCCTTTGAGCTTCACGCCACTCTTCCTCCTTCAACTTTAGCCTGAGATCAAAAGACAGACATGGAATATGTTAAATAACTGGATTACAATAATAACAAATGTAAAAATAAAACTTTAAATGGGTCCTTGATTATGATTTCACTTGTTTAACTTTAGTTAGTGTGTGATGTTGCTGTTTGATCATAAACAACATCTGTAAAGTTACAACGTTCAAAGTTCAATGCAAAGGGAGATATTTTCTTTTACAGAAATCACTATAACAAATGGCTGGTAGGGACTACAACAAGCTTCTTCCTGGGTTGGTGACACCACAAACTCTAAAATTTACATAAGCCCCACCCCCGAGAACACACATCAAAGGGGGTGAGGCCATGTTGGGCTGCTTTAGAGAATGTTGTTGTCATGCCGTCATTTTACGCCGGACTGCTTCACAAACGAGGGTCAATTCAACACAAAAGATGAACATGACGGCGCATGCTAGTCGATGAGTTGAATCAACTCCACAGCAACTACATAAATTTATCCACTAACCATTCAGAAATGTCCTAAAAGTTGTAACTTCTTCCTGAGTCTCTCCATCAGTGTCGACTCCGGTTTGAACAATGTAAGGCTGAACACCGTTACTGACAATCCTCATTTTGGCTGCGTGAGATTCTCCAGCTTTGTTGTTGTTGAGCTGTTAAAGCTCCGCCCTCTTCTGGAAAGGGGGCGGGGAGCAGCAGCTCATTTGCATTTAAAGGGACACACACAAAAACGGCGTGTTTTTTGCTCACACCCAAATAGGGGCAAATTTGACAAGCTATAATAAATGATCTGTGGGGGATTTTGAGCTGAAACTTCACAGACACATTCTGGAGACACCAGAGACTTCTTGTGAAAAGGGGCGTTATAGGTCCCCTTCAATAGCTAAAATGTGCTGTCTCTAAATATTGGAAAAAGCAAATAAAGCTAATTTCTGCACAAACAACACTCTGAAACATGGGTAGCCCTTTGGACGGATGCTCATTTATAGCATTCATTCTCTCTAACCTCTTGAGGACAATGGGAACAGACACTGCCGGATTCTTCTTGAGTCCATCGATGATGTCCAGAGCTTTGTCTCCATATATCCTCTGGATGGCTTTCCTGTGGATGATCTCCGAGCAGCCGCCCAGAGTGTTGTCCAGTCGGAATTTCGCCTGCTCTTCTGCAGACATCCGGGAAAGCTTCTTCTGAACCGCCTCCAGAACACGAATGGTGGCCAGGTTGGTTTCCAAAACGACATCCAGCTAGAGGGATGATTAGCATTCATGATTAGCAAGAATTACACCACAAAAAAAGCAAGCAGAAAAGGTAAAAATGTTCTTGTGTGTGGAAGTCTCACCTCGAATCGCTCGTCCTCGCACCTGTACATGTGTTCTTCATACTGAGTCTTCTTGGAGCTCACAAAGGTGGAGTCCTCAGACCAGGAGGGGAAGGAAACCCATGTATCATTCAGCACCTGATGCATCCACAAAGAACCAGTGTAAATAAAGAGTTTCTTCATAAAAACTTTGAGTCAAATGATATTCAGTGGGAAATAATGTAGGGGATAAAAATGGCATCTGATGAAGATGGGTTTTGGTGCCCTTACCTCTTTACAGAGTGATGTTCTTCCGGTACATTTGGGCAGCTGGTAGCTCTTGGGTAAAGCTCGGTAACTAGAGCCCAGACGCTTGCATGAAGCGTAGTCAATTTCCATGGCAATTCCTTCAGTGGCTCTTTCTTTTGGGTACGTCTCCAAGTGTGACATCTCCTTATATCCAAGAAAGTTCTTAAACCAAGTGAACAGCTCAGGAAATTTGCTGGGGGGAAAAATGGGCTAATTATTGCCAAGAATCACACAAACTCCATACTGCAAAATAAATGCTGGGGGCAGCTTTGTAAAAATTTATTTATTTATTTATTTTTTTTAAATCTTTAATTAATTTAAAGGTACATTATATAACTTTTTTTGGTCAAAATTAACAATCAAAACATGTTTTTGTCTTACCCTGATAAACTATGTGTAGGTGTATTATAAGTAGGGATGGGTATCGAGAACGGTGATTCGATAAGAAACGCACATTTCGATTAAGCTTATCGGTTCCTGTGTGTGCATTTTAATGTGATTTAAACTATTCAAGCGCTAAACACTCACACACTGTTTTCCGTGCTGCACACACATTCAAAGCACTCTCACAGAAAAAGTGATTTTAATGTGATTTTAAACCTATACTGTTACACATGCGTGCAGCACAAAAAACATGGATCTGTGCATCTCTTAAAGTGACAGCAGCCTAACATTCCTGCTGCCGTCTCTATAATAACACTAATCAAACAACAATAGACAAAGAGAAAATTCACTCGTTCTTGACTGAATAACTTTTATAACTATATTTGTAATGTAAATGTTATTTATAAAGTGCAGTGTTATTTTACATTTGATTAGTTTCTAAACCTGAATACCTGAAAATCTTAAAACACTGTTTATTTGTTCAGTTGCATACACTTGTTAGGATTGCTGATTTTTTATTTGTTCTTTTTCAATTACTGAGTGTTTAATAATGCTTGAAATTATATTAGTTAGGCTAGTTGTTTTTTGTATGGTATTTTTAAATCATAGGCAAAAGTTCCTTGTGCAAGTGTTTTTAGCCTATTGATTTTTGTTCATGGTATTCAGCTACAATGAAATGTTTTGCAATAAGACTTAAAATAAATGTTAATGATATCTAAGTTTTTTTTACGTTATTGGAATCAAAATTAGGAATTGATAAGAATCTGAATCGATAAGCAGAATCGGAATTGTTAAAATTCAAACGATACCCAACCCTATTCCTTACCACTATTTTTTAATTAGTAGTTTAATAATTTAATGAAACCGTCACCGAAAAATTTCTTACAATTCCTAACCCTAATTATAAGCATTCATATTTTACACCTGACGGGATGGTTTTTGTGGAAAATTGCGTACATACGTCACTCGTCATATTTGTAAATAGAGAAAAGTTGCTCTGGCTATGTTGACGTGTGTCTGATGGGGAGTGGCAGAGGTTAGTTGTCACAACGAGCGAGAAAGGTTGACATGGAGCAGCTAAATCTCAAAGCTCTAGGGAATCACCTGTTTTAAACAAACTCTGAACAGAGGAGAGTTTGCTGGCAGAAAGAAAACGTGATTGAGCTCGTAATAAAACAAGAACCAACATTAGCTTGGCTTTTTGTAGATGGCACGAACTAAGTGATTTGAAATGTTGAGATGGCATTTTCATTACCTAACAGGTGAGTAATGTATTTATTGAACAGATACATTGCCATTTGTATCTCTCTAACAGAGTTCAATGTAAAGCATCATCTATTGTGAAGAGTCATTTCATTATGGTTATTGTAGCACTGTGCAGGAATTTATTCTCAAAAAAGTACCATGTCTTCAGCTAGTCAGCTTGAGAACCTTTCCATCTAAACTGGTTATATCTCTTAAGCCTATTAGTGAATGTTTTATGAACAGTATGATAAATACAGAGCTAATGCAGTTTTGTTTTTTAACCGCTAGAGGGCCAAAAGTTACATCGTGTACCTTTAAATTAAAATAAATAAAGCCTACATGAAATTAAACTCCACTTTAAACTGAACTTACCCCAGGAATGGAACCACAAGTTGAACCAGCTCAGCACGAGAAATTATTTCCTCATTAAAAATGATTAGACACCGGAGGAAATTGTCATAGGCTTCAGCACTTCGCAAAGCTTTCCGAACCTACAAACAGATGAATAATGTCAGTCGATATTGGAAATGTAAACTTGTGAGATAAAACAACCTGCTTATTAAATTAACATCACTACATTAAACTAGAGCAACTCACTTTGTCAAAGAAAAGAGACTCTGTTCCTCCACTGTGTTTGCCAGCCTCAGCCGCCGATGAATCTTTGATATTAATTAACTTCAGCTTTTTCTTAAAAATTAGGAAATAGGGAAAAGAAAAAAAATCAACCAAGTTATTCCCAGGAAATCAAATAAAACCATATGAAGATGATGTTTTAGATCAGTAAGCAAAAGGGGGATACATGTCAAAAAACACTATGAAATTCATTCAATATAAATGAGATGTATTTCCATGGAGTGGTACCTTCACAGGTGGAGTGACGGGTGTAGTGGGATGTTTGCATTTCTGGCAGCCGTTCTGATTGAGCCTCTGCTTGTTATTGAGCTGCGGTTTCTTGACTGCTCCACTGGGATCTTTACCCATAGATTCGGCCTTCTCTGCTGCAGTCTTCCCCAGCAGCTAGAGGAAGTTCATAACAGAAATATTATAGTTAACTAAAACTAATACCATTAGAGAAGAAAAACATTTTTCGTTAACTGAAATAAAATATTAAAATAAACATTTAATTTCAGCCAGTTGCCAAGGACACATTTTCCATTTTAGTTTAGTTTAACTTGCACTAAAATAATTAAAACTGAAATAAATATTAATAAAAACTAGGGCTGCCCCCTAATAGTTGACGAGAAGAGGCTTAGTTGACCAAAATTTATTAGTCGCTTATCAGTGCTTCCCACACATAGACTTTACTTGGGCGGGCCGCCCACGTATAATAACGACCGCCCAAGTATATTTGGAGACACATTTTAGCTTTTATTATTTTTATCCTCTTATACTTTTATATCTGCCCAAGATAATAAAACCATTCGCGATCGATTAACTAGGCGTTTCGTACCTGCTCGTTATGTGTGCGTCAGAACTGTTTACTCCCGCTAACATTCCCACGGGCGCTGCATTTTGCAAAGTCACAAGGTGGCGCTGTTGCGTGTTCTACAAGCTCGCGCAACAGCGTTTCAGACTGCTTCAAAGTGATTCTCAATCAATGAAAGAGCAGATTTATGCCAAGCGATTGCTAATTTAATTATTTTATTATAATTATATAAGTTGATGAATTATTACAATGTCTACTTTATGACCTTTATATAAAATGTTTTAGACGGTTGTAAGAATCTGAAGGATCAGCCTGAAATTGTGTAGACATTTCAAAATAAGAGTCCCGGTGTATTTTGGGCTTGTTTATAATTAAAAGTCACACGCTAAGTTTTTTCTTTTTCTTTTGGGCATTATTGGTATTTTGGTTACACAATAAATTGTATTTAATTTGATTTCCATTTAATTCATAGTAAATTATTGTAGTCTCCACCACAGAAAGAAAAGACTAAGAACATTATTTGACACATAATTATTCATTTTATAAATTTTACTAGTAAAATCTGTGTCCCATTCACTGAGAGAGACACTATATGACAGAAAGGAGAACCATTTAAATGCTGTAATTTTGCATAATTTACAATGCATAATAATGCATAATATTAGTATGTAATTAAACGTAATAGTATGCTATGTAATTAAAATTAATTTCAATAAATAAAAATACTGTTAAAAATTACACATTATTTGTTTGTCACATGTAGTAGACCATTTTTGTGCCGTGGGTAATAGGAGGATTTTTACCCGGCTACCACCGCAAGTATATTTCAAACCTGTGGGAAGCACTGTATATATATATATATATATATATATATAAAAATCTAAATCACGCAGTCTGTGACGGACAGTCTGTTAACAGCTGTGGTAATTACAGGACATCGGGCAGGACATCCAAACACTCGCCTATCATTCATCGACCTCAAATGGCTTATCTGAAACATGTAAGTAGTAGCAACTTTATATGGTCGCTCACTTTAATGTAAACCTAGAAAAATGTGGGCTATTCAAGTGTTTGTGTGTGGAGTGTGAAAGCTGAATAGTAGCATGTTTACTGCATGACGGCTAAAATGGAGGCGCCGGTGCGATCACTTGCACTTAAAATATTCTGTAATTTTTGGTCATACAGATAAGAGTAATACATCTTTTGAATCTTTGAAGAGTCTATGTTTATTTGTGTGCGCTTACAATAACAACAAAACATTGTGCTTTTGTAAAATAATGAGAGCAAAGGGTGCAATTTCTGCCATCTCTCTGTGAACTTGAGCGCACCAAAAAAAGAAAAGAAAAAAAGAGCCGAAAGAGTGGGCGGAGTCAGAGCAGAAGTGGAGACTCACCACAGAGCTGTTGGCATCTGGCAGGAACTGTCCGAACTCTGAGAGCAAATCTTCCTGGTTTTTGAAGAGCTGGGCCACTTCAGCGTAAACTTCCTGCTCGGTCAGGGCCGGGGTGTAGCTCCCACCCGCTTCTTTAGCATTACGCTGCTCCTTCTGATTAACAAAACAAGTGTAAGAGATATTTGTAAATTGAGTGTGGATTATAATTTATTTTGGGAAGTGTTTTTAGTGCTTGTCTGGCCTGACCTGGTATTTGTGCAGGATCTCGAGGAAGGACTTGTAGATGTTGGGCTGGCCCTGGAAGCGATTCTTAATCTTGTTGACGTAGTTGATGGCGTGGTTGAACTCCACGGGCTGGTTGTTCTGCAGTGGTGGGGCGGTGGGCATGGTGTTGATGGGAGTGTGGGGCTGCTGCGGGGGCGAACGCGGGGATGCGTACGGATGGATGGACGGATTGGGATGAGTGCTCGGAGTCGGAGCTGGAGACTGCAGCGGCTGTATGGAGAGAGATGAAAAAAATCATTGATCCTGATCAGGACTAAAAACTAACCATTTGCAGTGTGACTACTAGGTGCAATTTTCATGAATCGATTTCAATTCACAAGCTTGCTATTGGATTTTATTCTGATGTCGATTCAATTCAATTTCAATTCATTTGGATATATATCAGGTGCAGTGTGTGTAAATTTTTCTTAAGGGATTAGTTCACTTCAGGATGAAAATTTCCTGATAATTTACTCACCCCCATGTCATCCAAGATGTTCATGTCTTTCTTTCTTCAGTCAAAAAGAAATGAAGGTTTTTGAGGAAAACATTCCAGGATTTTTCTCCATATAGTGGACTTCAACAGTTACCAACGGGTTGAAGGTTCAAATGTCAGTTTCAGTGCAGCTTCAAAGAGCTCTATACGATCCCAGACGAGGAATAAGGGTCTTATCTAGCAAAACGATCAATCATTTTCTAAAAAAATAAACATTTATATACTTTTTAGCCACAAATGCTCATCTTGCACTAGCTAATCAGGTTGGAAAGGTCAAGCGTGACGTAGGCGGAAGTACGGCAGTAGGGCGTCTCATTTTCTCCTCCAACTTCAAAATCGTCTGATATTGTTGTTTTACCTTCTTTTTTTATCGTAAAGGCCGTTTGACTTAGTCTTTGCACGTTCGCTTTGTAAACACTAGATCAGTACTTCCGCCTATGTCGTGATTACGTCATGCGTGGCGCATCACAGATCTAGTGCAAGAGTATTTGTGGTTATAAAGCATATACATTTTTATTTTTTTTTTAGAAAATGGCCGATTGTTTCTCTAGATAAGACCCTTATTCCTCATCTGGGATCATGTAGAGCTCTTTGAAGCTGCACTGAAACTGTAATTTGGACCTTCAACCCGTTGATCCCCATTGAAGTCCACTATATGGAGAAAAATCCTGGAATGTTTTCCTTAAAAACCTTAATTTCTGGAGCCATATGGATTACTTTCATGATGGATGAATGCATTATTTTTGGCTTTATTTCTATATTTTTGATGATTGTGGTGGTTCATACCAACTTACTAACTTCATTGTTTTATGAAAAACTACGACTGCTATTTAACTGATATAGGTTCATCAAAATGAGAAATCGACAAATTGAAAAATCAGTAACACTATTTTACAGTGCCATAGTTACATGTTACTACATGTACTTAATATAGTAATAACAGTAAATTATGCATAATAACAAGTAACTAACCCTAAACCAAACTCTATAGTAAGTACATGTAGTTAATTAATAGTACTTAGTACATATTTGAATAATTACAATGTAACTACAGCACTGTAAAATATAGTGTAACCGAAAAATCGCCCTCGTGACTACCTTGCTTTTCGGCGTGGGTTGGGCAGGAGGTGTGGCTGCCAGGCTGGGAGGGTTTGTGTGGATCTGGTTCTGGTGCTGCTGTGGCTGCGGCTGCACGGAGATGCCATGAGATGTGATGTGGTGGATCTCGCCGGGCGTAGTCACGTTAACCAGGTCATTGTCCTTGTATCTCGTAACTTCAATCTTGTATCCCGGTGGAAGAAATGTGTTAAACCCCATAATGAGATCAGGGTGACCCTTAAAGAGCTGCGACACCCTGCTGATTACGCCTGGAGTGTCAATACTGCAGAATAAGAGAGAGAGAGACAAAGAATTTGCAATTATTAATTATGATGAAATATTTTTCAGTGAAACAGAACATTGTGGGAAATAATGTAGGGCAGGACTTGAATGTGAGGACATTACATGCATAATGGTTAATATTATTTTTCTCAACCCACATGATGTTGCTTAAACCAAAAACAAATCTCATGTTAAAACTTTGATAAAAGAAGTAAAAGATTTTTATTGACAAATATTTTAATTGAGAAATACCTAAAATAAATAACATAAGTATATAGAAACAATGGCTTGTAAATATCAATACCATTCAAAATTGAGGTAAGTTTTTTTTTCCTTGAAAAAAATAATACTTTTATTTAGCAAAAATGCATTAAATTGATCAAAACAGAAAATAAAGACATTCATAATGTTACAAAAGATTTCTATTTCAAATAAACGTTCTTTTGTCCTCCACAAAAATATGAAGCAGCACAACTGTTTTCAACATTGATGATAATAATAAATGTTTCTTGAGCAGCAAATCAGCATATTAGAATGATTTCTGAAGGATCATGTGACACTGAAGACTGGAGTAATGATGCTGAAAATTCAGCTTTGATCACAGGAATAAAATAAATTTTAATACATATTTTTACAGAAAACAGTTATTTTAAATTGTAATAACATTTCACAATATTACTGTTTTTACTGTATTTTTTAATCAAATTTTATCATGACAATCCTACATGTGAATAAACTCACCTCTGAGATTTAAACTCTTTCATGATATCCAAGAAATCATTGTAGACCTGTGGCTGACTGCCAAACTGGAGCTTCACCTGGTCCAGGTAAGACAGGGCGTCCTCCACCTGCAATAATGAAAACAGCAATCCGGTTTATCTCGCGCACACAGCTGCCACTGCAGGATTGCATTTGTTAGACTCCCAAAACGAACCAAACACAGAATCCCGTCCCACCTTGAGTCTCTGGAACTGCTGCTGCCCCTGTGCGGATGCAGAGGGCGTGGGCGGGTGGGCGTGACCCTGCACCGGTGCAGGACCGTGGGCCTGGACCGCTGCTGGACCATGATGGTGAGGCCCGCTGTGGACCGCCGGACTGGGAGTGTGACCGTGACCACTTGAGCTTTGGGCCACTGTAGACACCTGAAAACAGCAATGGATCTCATTAAAGGTGCTAAAGAGATGATTGCGTAAACGATTGGCTGATGTTTTTAAGGCCCTACCTCGTGCACAGATGATGTATATTAATATTATTCCTTTCAGTGCACCAATTAAATAGTCTTTTATCAGTTAGTAAAGACAGTTTCAAGTAATATTGCAAAAATGTATAAAACAAAACATCCTCTTTAGCACCTTTAACAATGAATTAAGTTGTTTCATAATCACAACAAATCCCAAAACTAGGCAAGAATAATTATTTTGTCCTCACTGAAGGTGAAATATTTCAGATTATACGTGATGCCTAATATACAGCAATGTGGAGCGAGACACTGAAACTGGGTGGGTATATATATATATATATATATACAGGGTGTGATTTGTGAAAAAAACAGAGGGGGGGGGGTGTTTTGAAAGGTTTTTTTTTTTTGAAAATGTGTTAAAAACCACAGTAGAGCTATATACTATTTTTGGCAGCTGTTACAGAAACATTCTTACAAAAAAATCTTCTGATTTAACCTTGAAATTTGAAGTATTAGATAGCTTAGATATTTGCACCACTATCTACAATGACACTAATAATTCTTAATTTCTGATAGAAATGGAAAATCAATCGGTAGTTATTAATAGAATAACGAGACACAAACCTTTACATTCAATCGCGTTTGGCCCCATTTATTTTTTATCACAGTGCATACACTTTCAAACTTTAAGTCCAAAAGTGCGCACATCTGGAGAAATGCACATTTACCTCAGATTTTATTAGACAGAATATAAGCCGGGCCGTAAGCAGGGTTTCATAATTATCGAGATCAGAAAGTGTAGTTTTCTAGGGGGGTACGGGGGCATGCTCCCCTGAAAATTTAGATTTCCCTGGTGTACATATGCAGTTTTAAGACGTTTTAAGGCCAACAAATTGGATAACGTTACTTTTACACTTTTTAATGTCAAATTTTGTAACATTTGCATCGTTTTATTTTTGTAATATCGATTATTTTCTCATCCAATTTTTTTGAGGAGGCATATAATATATATATATATATATATATATATATATATATATATATATATATATATATATATTCTAAAATATACATATTTTTTTATTCCAGCTGAAGGCTCATTTATATATATATATATATATAAATGAGCCTTCAGCTGGAATAAAAAAAAATATGTATATTTTAGAATATATATATATTATATATATATATATATATATATATATATATATATATATATATATATATATATATATATGCATAATGGTTTATATTATTTTTCTCAACCCACATGGTGTTGCTTAAACCAAAAGAAATCTCATGATAAAACTTTGATAAAAGAAGTAAAAGATTTTTATTGACAAATATTTTCATTGAGAAATACCTAAAATAAATAACATAAGTAAATAGAAACAATGGCTTGTAAGTTTCAATACCAAATTTTGTAATATCAATATCAAATTTTGGGGTTAGTAAGTTCAAGTTCCTTGAAAAAAGAATACTTTTATTTAGCAAAAATGCATTAAATTGATCAAAACAGAAAATAAACACATTTATAATGTTACAAAAGATTTCTACTGCAAATAAATGTTCTTTTGTCCTCCACAAAAATATGAAGCAGTACAACTGTTTTCAACACTGATAATAATAATAATAAATATTTCTTGAGCAGCAAATCATCATATTAGAATGATTTCTGAAGGATCATGTGACACTGAAGACTGGAGTAATGATGCTGAAAATACAACTTTGATCACAGGAATAAAATACATTTTAGTATATATTTATATAGTAAACAGTTATATATATATATTTTTTTTTTTATTCCAGCTGAAGGCTCATATTTTCTGTTTATAGTTTTACACTATGAAACACAATTGTTATTTCTGCATTATTTTAGTGTAATTGCCAAAACATTTTTGTTACTTTGAAGTGTTTTTATATTTTATTTTATTTTAGCATCATTTTTCATTTTCATTTAGTTTTACTATACAAAACAATTTAAATCTGAATTAAAAAATGAATAAAAACTATACACAGACATATTGAAAAAAAGATATAATAAAATTAATAAAACTTTAACTAAAATTTAAATAAAAAAACAGAAATTATAAAAACTATAATAGTATCTCAATTATACTAAAAAATAAGAGCAAGTTAAAACAAATATAATTTTGGTCTGTTTACTCTGCCACACTCTAGATTCTGGAGTCACTCTGGATTAACTGGATGCAGTGGGAACACATTACTAGGAGCTATAGACCTTATGTGCCAGAGAAAACAACCGTTTTTGCGGTAGCTCTGTAAATTTCCATGGCATCGCTGTCGAAAAATAATTAGCTGGTGAAGTGGATTTACTTTTTGTAGAGTTAACTAAAGTTACCACGAGCGGATATGTAAAGCGGATAACATAACAAATGTCAGTAAGTTAGACTGGAAAGATTTTAAAACGAGCGGTTCATTCATAAATTCGTAAGATCTTACCTTCATGCTGTGGAAATACAAACCGGAAGACAATGAGTGTGGCGCTTAAAAGGGGCAAGGCTACAAAAGGTCTATAATGCATCATGATGGCAAGTGTTCAAACCTGGTATGTCTGGGGAACCGGGTACTGTATTCCTGGAGTAGGCTGCATGCTGTCAGCCACAGCCTCGAATACGGCAGGCGCTGGAGCAAGAACCCTGTGCTGGAAGCCCTCGGCGCTGCCGGGAAGCCGGCGTTGTTGTGGGGTGAACACCGGCTCCTGATCCTCTAAACACCTCCTCATGCTGTACTCATACTCAGAGGGCACTAAGACCTGAAATAGACAAGACAAAGAAACCAAATTTACAAGTATGAAAAAACATGATTTGGCTGTAGTCCAACAGGAGGAGATCAACTATGTGAGCAATAGTGTGTATGTGCATATATATATATAAAAAGTCTCTTATGCTCATTAAGGCTGCATTTATTTCATAATAAATACAGAAAAAAAACATCAATATTGTGAAATATTATTACAATTTAAAATTATGGTTTTCTATTTTAACATACTTTAAAATATAATTTATTTCTGTGATGCAAAGCTGAATTTTCAGCATCATTACTCCAGTCTTCAGAGTCACATGATCCTTCAGAAATCATTGTAATATGCTGATTTATTATCAATGTTGGAAACAGTTCTGCTGCTTAATATTATTTTATAACCTGTGATACTTTTTCAGGATTCTTTGATGAATAAAAAGTTTAAAAATATCAGCATTTATTTAAAATAGAAATCTTTTGTAACAATAAACACTACCGTTCAAAAGTTTGGGGTCAGTAATTTTTTTTCTTTCTTTTTTTTGAAAGAAATTAATACTTTTTTTCAGCACAGATGTGTTATATTGATAAAAAGTGATAGTAAAGATTTATATTGTTAGAAAAGATTTATATTTTGAATAAATGCTGTTCTCTTTGACTATTTATTCATCACTGAATCCTGAAAAGAAAGTATCACAGTTTCCAAAAAATATGAACTGTTTCCAACATTGATAATAAATCATCATATTAGAATGATTTCTGAAGGATCATGTGACACTGAAGACTGGAGTAATGATGCTGAAAATTCAGCTTTGCATCACAGAAATAAATTATATTTTAAAGTATATTAAAATAGAAATCCAGAATTTTAAATTGCAATAATATTTCACAATATTATTGTTTTTTCTGTATTTATTATGAAATAAATGCAGCCTTAATGAGCATAAGAGACTTCGTTAAAAAACATTAAAAATAGTAGTTTCCAAACTTTTGACTGGTAGTGCATATACCTGCACATTTAAATATGCATGTGGTGTATATACACGTTATATATAATGTATAAGTGTATGGGGTTTGTATATACATGTGCTTAGTGCCTCTCCTGCACATGCATACCAATAATGCTAACTTGCTAACTCGCGACTAAAAGTGGCAAAGTTTAATCAGGTGTTTCACTTTTATCAAAGCAACTATGAAAACTAAAAGGTCGGAAGTTTCAGTCTGACAGAAAACCAGCTTACTGAGAGGAAAAAAAGTTCAGAAATACTGAATAAAACTGGTAATTTATAGCTCTGAGACTCACCCGCTTCTGTTAGCTGCGCTTAAAATACACCAAAACTGTTAAAATATCATCGAAATACTAAAAAACTGTGTGAAAATACCGATAAAACACATTAAAACTGAGTTTACTAACGCTAACGCATAAAATCCTGTTGAAAACAAGCGGTAGGGAGGGGAGGGGCTAGCTTGGGCTTTGCACACAGGCTCCGCCCACTCAGTATCTGATTTGCTCGTTGCTCAGGAGACGGCATTGAGTTGTATTTTTATTGAACGTTCTAACTGTCGCTCAAACACGAAATTAACATAGCTCGAGGGGGGTTGAGCCCAAACCAGCCACTGTTTCACACACAAAAAAACTCCTAAAACGGCGACTGGCTTTTGAACAGCACATAATTAGCGATCTGTTTTAAGCTACATCCGGGTTTAGCGTTAATCTAACTCTTTATGATACTGTTAATAAAATCGCGGCATTATATCTGAACGCTTTCAGCAACTTCCTGAACTTCCTGCATGAGGTTACGTCATTTTTTACGCCCCCTCAAAACAGTTAGCCAACCAGAAAGAGGAATTTCATTAAATAAACGCCTCTTTTAGAATTCCTTGACTCCGATTGGTCAGGCGTTCTGAGAACGCGTAAAGCATGACGTAACCCCAAAGGGGCGTTTACTCAGAAAAATCCTCGATTCCGATTAGTCGGGAGCTCTGAGAGGGCGTTATGTATGACGTGAGGCTCATATTGCCATGCTCCGCCCACGAGAGGCGGGGCTTAAGCTAGTGCCCGGGATTCCTCGCCCCGTCCGTCCGCAGTCAGTCAGAGCTGAGGCGCGCGCGTGTATGTGTGCACAGCGTTTCGCTTAAATACGGACAAAACCCAACACAACCCGAACCAAAACAGCTCAAACTGACATTATAAACAAGTTCGGACTGATTTTGATGCAAAGCGCTCAAATATTCAGCATGTTCGCGAGCACCAAAACACGACACCGAACAAAAGATCCGCATATAAACACCATCAAACGTTTATTAGGGGCAGATTTCGTGATCTCATGATTTCTGGATTGAACAAGCACACTCGAACATGACACCACCAACACACACGCCTATTTCATGACATGTTGTCCTTTAGTAATCAGACCCAAAGTCAAAATGGGAACTAAAAATCTGATCGCGTAAACATGGACTCTCTATGAGATCATGCGAGGATCTGAAATGAGAGATCCGATCATATATTACAACAAAAACACGCCAGTTGATCTAATATTCTTTGTTTACTGGGAGACTGAAGGGGAAAATGTCTAACCGTGTTTGAGCACCTCTTCCCTCCCCCTCTGAACACCAGACACAGCTACAGATCTGCTTTCAGGTCAAAAACAAGTGCTAAAAGCCCTCGTTAAAGCATCGGACGCAAACAGATGGGTTTGTGTGTCACAACATAGAGATACACGTTTCTTTGGGGCTTCAGTTGGCCAAAGCTTTGCCCCTTTTCTCCCCTTAATGTGCCATGATCGAACAAACAGCCCCGATTAACACATTAAAATCTCTTGAACGACCAGCCGCTTGCAGAAAGCACTCAAACACCGACAGAAACATATAATCGATCAAAAGAGGACAACATAAATTTGTTTTCTTTTGCCCAGCTGCTACATACCTGCGAAAAAGAGCCTCGCACTCCGGATTCGTGTTTGGAACAAATAGTTGGGAACGCCCCCCTCTCCTCCCATTGGTCTACGCGACAGTATGCGTCATCTGGATTTGAATACGACCCGCCAAATCCATACTACCACCGCTTTAACACACCTGTAGTATCGGCTTTTCTTTGTAATTATTATCAAAGTCACTTTAAGACTTGTCATTTCACTCGAAGGCCATCTTTGAAACGTCTCTCGGGCATTTAAGTGCATCTCTTTGAATGGGGATCACCAAATTCTCTAAAACTGTTTGCTAAGCTTTCGATTAAATTTCATATTTGAAATCACCAATGAAATCTGACAACAAATGTCTCATAAATTTTGTTTCTAAACGCTCGAATCATGACAAAAAACGGTATTTTTCAGGCTGGATCAAGCTAATCCATACATGCGCAGACCTAAATGCGCGTCTCGTGCCTCATTTCTGAGGCGCGCGTCTGACTGTTTCTATAGAAACCGGAGCTTCTAACGGCCGCTGCAGTGACGCGATGACTTTACCAGTCGGCGATTGGCTCGAAGGCGGGACTTATTCCGCCATATTGCGCGTTGCACTTTCTCCCATTCATAATAATAATACGAGTGTTATTCTATAGTCTTTGTTATTATTCACTCTGAAAGACACACGCTCACAAATATGTGTTATCAGATAGTAAATAGCCTAAAGTAAACATTTTTAAAATAACATTGTTTGAATTTGACTATGAGATGTGGCAGCAGGTGCTGTATGTATTTTATTTTGGTGAATTAGAACACGCCCCTTGTCAAAACCCCGTCTTCGTAAAGCAAAATGATTGACAGATGGAGAGCGTTTCTGATTGGCTATAAAAGCGCGGGACGCTCCACCTTCAATTTAAAGAGCGTACGTTAATTTCGCCCCCTCAACGTTTGTAGAGACATTTTGTGTGCGCTATTAAAATTAAAATTTGTTTCACAACTTGTTTTATGTACTTCGTCATCAACAGCAACATTATATTATACCTGATATAACTTCGTATTATCGTTAAGGGTACAAAGGGGCTGAAGGCACACCTTAAGACAAATTGTGCTTTTCACTACTCTCAAACTATATGATTGCAGGAAAAATATGTATGTTTGTATTGGACATTGATGGAACAACATATTTTGTGTGAAAAAAAAATAATAAAGTGGTTATTTTTTTTTTTAAAATATTATAAATGTATGAGGTGGTGAGGGGGGCCTTTTACCCCACACACAGGGTAAAATGCACACAGTATTTATACAAATACTTTAGCTAAAATAATATGTTTTTAATAATGACTCGGTTAATACTTGTTCAAAAGAATAACTTTAGCAAAGTTTTAACTATTTTCTGTTTATTTTGATAAATAAAAATTCATTTTTGTTCAATAAATATACTGTCATTAAAATAGGCCTATGTGATATTTTTATATATTTTATATAATTTATTATCATGTTAATTACTGTGCTTTTTGCCCCAACATCAGCGGCGCTATTTACCCCAAATTCCATACTTTTACATATTGAAAAACTGTTGCTTGAATTACCTTGAACAAAACTGAAAATAAGAAGACCTAAGTCTGAAAATACAAACATTAATTTAATGGATTCTTATTTGCTACTTAAATCAACAACATTTTAAAAAACATCAAATATTAGATCAAACTACCTCAGAATCAGCTTTGCACTGCTGCACGCGATCGCGTCAAGGATCAGACAAATTTGCACGTGCATTTTGAAAAACGGATGTTTAGGAATGTGCTGTGGCAAGTTTTTGTGCCATCTAGTGGTTAAGAGAAAAATAAAATTAAAGGCGCCTTTAGCCCCGTTGTACCCTACTAATAAAGTACGGATACCGTGGTTGAAAAAAAACGACAAATAGCACATACATTCTACTATAAGATTTATCCGCACAAATTTGAAAACTTGCTAACAACTTTTTACCTCAGAAAATACACAAAAAATGAACAACTTGAGGGTGAGTTAATGATGACAGATTTGGGTGAACTATCCCTTTAATAAGGATTCATTTTTTAACGTAAACCTGGTTAGAAATGACTACAGGACAGTGTTGCCAAGTCCGCCGTTTTCCCGCGGAATTGGGCTACTTTTACACTGTTCCCGCGGGTTGTTCTTCATGTCTGCGGGTTGAATCGACCCAAAATAACGTGATATTTAGCTCCTGGAATGCGAATTTTACCGCCAAAACGCAAAATTTTGCTAGTTTTGAGGAGAAACTTGGCGGGTTTTGTTGGGAAAATCTGGCAACCCTAATCCAGGACCTTTAATCTAGTAGTGAAAGGTTCAATTAAAACACTCAGTCAGTATATAGTTTTTTCCATTTAATAAACTTTAAAACACATGGATTTGATTTGGTTTTGCTTAAATGACATTGCAGTTTGGACAGGTCTATTTTGAGGATGCCACCTGTACAGTCTTTTCACATAAACATTTCACTCAATCCAAACGTACATGTGGAATAAGGCTCTTTAATTGCATATCAAAGCACTTTATCACTAACAGAACCGCTGCAAACTTATTGATAATCATAAGCTTGACGTTACAGGTTAGTTTTTTGACATAAGAAACAAGAAAAAAATTGGATATAAAAGAAAATATAATTTACATATATAATTTGGGAGTAATAAGTAAGGACACAAAGCGTGGGTATAATAGAAAAATACACAAATTGGTCACATTTTGTGCCCATCAAGGCAGGACTGCAGATCCCGGAATCATTGGGGTGTGTAGAGATGCTTCACTACAAGAAAATTCAATATGAATTCAGTAGCAAAGACACTTTCAACCCACAACAAAATAAAAAGCGATTCTAAATGCACTTTACAGGAGCTTTTAGATGTTTTAAACAGGTTATTAGTACAATATTAACAGACAGAATTATTACAAAGTGTAAATGACTAGACGTAGCCATCTCACATTTACACCACACTAATTAAAGACTATATCAATCGAGTAATTGTTGCATTATAGAGGTTTACCGATCCACCCGGTTGATGTGAAGACTTTTCCTCATCCTGGCCGTCTAACCCATCATCTATGGTTTCCCATTCTTCAGATGCTACTGCAAAAAATGTCTTACAAACTACAGAGACATTTCCCAAAGTTGACACACAAAATACAGACAGGCAAAATATTGTCTTTATATTCAGACAATAAATCTGCATTCAAATCCAGCAAATACATAAAAATCTATAATGTGCAATGACTGTTTCCCATGGGTCGAACAGGAGTATAAAACTGAACATTTTCAAATGAATAGTTCACCCAAACAATAAATTCTCTTTTTATATTTACTCACCGTCATGTCATTTCAAACCTGTGTGACTTTCTTCTGTGAAACACAAAAGGAGCAGTTTGCACTGCTCTTTTCCATATAATGATTTAATGAATAGAGACGGACGCTGTCAAGCTCCAAAAAGGCAATAAAAGAGCCATAAAATTATTCCATATGACTACTTTCATGGTGTTATTTAATACATTTTAGAGCTTGATAGCATCCACCACCATTCTCTTTCATTAAAGGGATAGTTCACCCTAAAATGACGATTAATCGCATCCAAAATAAAAGTTTGTTTACATAATATATGTGTGTGTACTGTGTATATTTATTATGTATACATAAATACACACATACATGTATTTATTTAAGAAATATTTACATGTATATTTATATATAATTTTATATAAAAATATTAGAGATGCACCGATATATCGGCCAATAGCCGATACTGTGAAAATTTGCTTTTATCGGCCAATACCGATTATTGGCCGATATATCGGTGCATCTCTAATATTTATATATATGTAAATATTTCTTAAAAATAAATACATGTGTTAGTTTTAAAACAGCCAATAGTCAGGGTCAGATATATCCTGTCAATCAAAAAAGGGCAGGAAAATGCACTGAATTTGTACTTTGTGTAAAGAAAATGGTAAGAAGCCAGTTTGATGTTCAATATTAACAGTAATTATATGAATTAAAAGTTAAGAAATATTAATTTAATCTTCAGAATTTATTTAGTGTGTGTTAATATTAATTTGAGTAATGTGTTTATGTGTATAACTGATACCAGTTACTCTGAAACAAGTTGATGAAATGGAGATAATAAAGTTTTTATTTGCATTTCTTTCAAAATATAATAATTAAAAATAGAATGATTAGTTAAAATTATAATGAAATTATCATTAATTTAAAAGAAGGAACCCCCAAATTATTGGTATCGGTATCGGCAGATATCACTCTGAATAATCGGCTATCAGTAGATAAATTTAGTATCGGTGCATCTTTAATAAATATAATGTATTTTTGTTAAATATATACATGCATGAGTGTCTATTTATATATACACACTAATAAATATACCCATTACACACACATATATTATGTAAACACAAACTTTTATTTTGGATGCGATTAATCGTTTGACGGGACTAAAATTAAGTCATCATTTACTAACTTTTTAAAAAAGATATATTTTTGCTGTTTTTGCTTTTATTATGATAGGACAGTAAGCAGACAGGAAGTGAGGTGGGAGAGAGAGAGAGAGAGACGGGGGATCAGGTAGGGTCCTTAAGCCGAGACTCGAACTCGGGTTGCCCGAAGTGCAAAGGTGCTACATGTGGCCATGCTGCCCACGAGGCTATCGGGGGCTACCGACATCATTTACTCACTTTGATGTTGTTCTAATGCCGCATGCCCTTCTTTCTTTTTTGACCACAAAAGGAGAATTTTTAAAAAAACGTCCAGGGGCGCGTTTCCCGAAGCGAACTATGGTCGCAAGTTCGGTCGTTACCAATAGAGTTCAATGGGACTTACGACCATGGTTCACCAATGATGCTTTCGGGAAACGCACCCCTGGTCAAATTAGTCCAAACAATGGCAGTGAAAAAAAAGACACAAAAGTATCACAGAATGATCCCATGTGACACGTGTCGTACATTCCAAGTGTTCTAGTGTTGTACAATATGAAATTTAATGTATTATTTAACAAAAATCCTCTTCTGTGCTCAACTGCGTAATCATGAGTCTCTATTAGCGCTGCAGTTTACTCCGACTCACCCAGAAAAAAACACAAAAGTTATGAGAAATCAGGATGATAAATACGCAACATGAAATACAATCCATGTATCTTCTTCTCTGAGGTGAATATATCCGTCGTGTCCGTCATAAGAAGTTATCACGTTCTTCACATCTGTCAACTGTCATTCTGACTGTCATCAGACAAACAATGTTCCGTCCGGAGATATTTAACTCAGTGAAGACAATATTCGGATACTATTGGGGATTTCTAGGCATTGTAGTTCATGTCGCGTATTTATTAATCTTGATTTCTCACAACTTGTGTGCTTTTTCTGGGCGAGATGGAGCGATAAAAGAGTCTCACGAAAGCACACGACGCATAGCCGTGCACAGATCAATGGCCAAGGTCAGGATTTTCATTAAACAATACATTAAATTCCGGTTTGTTTCACCAAACCCTATCGTACACTCTCAGTACACTTCTTCTATACGACATGTGTCGGATGGGATCATTCTGTGATACATTTGCGTCTATTTTAAAAAGCTTGATGCAGTTCACTGCCATTATATGGAGGAGTGCGAGCGGGACATTTGTTTTTTAATTATTATTTCTGCTTTTGTGGTCCAAAAAAAGAAAGAAGGCCATCCGGCATTAGAACACCACCATTGTGCTGAAGTTGTTCTTTTGTGTTCCATGAAAAAAGCAAGTAAAAATGGATTTGAAATGACATGATGGTAAATAAAAGACAGAATTTACATTTTTGGGTGAATTAACCCTTCAAAACATGATGACAGACTGTTGGTCTGAGTTGTCATTCAATAAAAACACTTAAAGTGAGACAAAATGACACCGAATATTAGAAATTGTACATTCGGTCCCGAATCACGGTTGATTTGAAGCTTCATGTGAAATTCACAGAGTAAACTGCACAAAATGCAGCACAACATTACATAGAGTACACTACAGCTGGATCACTGAACATTTAGACACCCCCGTCAAACAGAGTCATTTATGGTTACGGTTTATGCTGCCGTTCTTTTAATAGTGACAGATTAATCAAAAACCCAGTGATTTTGATTGGGAATCATCTTGTCTAAGAGTCGCTGATCAACCAAAAACGAGCCCTGTCTTATGATTGGATGAGAGCAGGCCTTGCCTCTTACTGATTGGTTAAGATAAGGCCTTTTCGGTCTCTGATTGGCTACGAGTGGGCCCTGCTGCTCACTGATTGGCTGAAAGCAGGCCCTGTCTCTGGGCGTGCTCAAGGATCGCGGTGTGGCAGAAATAGTACTGCTCGGGTGTTTGGATGCTGAAGGCACGCTGCGCTCTCATCCGTCGGACCGTCTGGCAAATGTTAAGGGTCCCGACATCCTGCAGCTGCGACAGACAGATATCCAGCGCACAAAATGTACCTGCGGGGGAGAGGAGATCAGTCTGATAAGCCATTAAACAGAGAGTTCACACAAAAATTACACATACTGATGTCACATACTGATTTTAGCCTAGTATAGTAGGGAAGTATGCAATATCAGATGCAGCCTATCGCTTTTAGGTGCCTCGTTAGTATGTAGATTTGTTTTGGTGATGCATTTAATTACTGACCGGTCCTGCCGATGCCAGCGCTGCAGTGGACCACCATTGGTGGGCCGAGCGGATGACCTCTCCACTGCGAGCCGAAAGCCTGGACCGCCCACTGCTGCTGCTGCTTCACGGCACCCAGGAAGCCAATCAGAGACAGTGCGGAGGACGGGACCCCGTAATCAGGCCAGCTGAGGAACTGAAAATGAGTCACTTGTCTCTGTTCAAACGTCTGGGAAAAAACAACAATAAAATAAGTTCAGACACAAGTCAGAAAAACTGAACATTTATTATATATTTGCTGGCGATATATACAGTACAGCAGAGGATTGTGAATATTACCTTTTTAACACAATCGTTTTGGTCATTAAGATTCCAAAAGACTATTTATTTATTAATTTATATTTAAACTTCGTTCAAAAGTTAAGGGGCAGTAAGAGTTTTCTTTTTTTAAAGAAATCAACACTTTTATTCAGCAAACATGAATTAAATTGATCAAAAGTGACAGTAAAGACTTTTATAATGTTACAAAAGATTTCTATTTCCAACAAATGCTGTTCTTTTGAACTTTCTATTCATCAAAGAATCCTGAAAAAATGTGTCACGGTTTCCACAATTAAAAATATGAAGCAGTACAACTGTTTTCAACATTGATAATAATAATAATGTTTCTTGAGTAGCAAATCAGCATATTAGAATGATTTCTGAAGGATCATGTGACACTGAAGACTGGAGTAATGATGCTGAAAATTCAGCTTTGATCATGGGAATAAAATAAATTAAAATATTAACCAGTTATTTTGAATTGTAATGTAATATTATATATATATATATATATATATATATATATATATTATAATAGATATAATATTGATTCATACATAATACAATTATATATATATATATATATATATATATATAAAATTGTATTATGTATGAATCAATATTATATCTATTATAATATATATATATATATACACTGAATTGTAATATTTCACAATATCATAGTTTTAATTTAAATATAATTATATGTTATATTGTATTATGTATGAATTGTAATATTTTACAATATTATATAATATATATATATATATATATATATATATATATATATATATATATATATATATATATATATTTGTACTGAGATATAATATTGTGAAAAAATAACTGGTTAATATTTTAATTTATTTTATTCCTGTGATGCAGAGCTGAATTATCAGTCAATTCATATATAATACAATATAATTTAATTCATGTATTATTTTTATTTTACATTATTATTTTTTTATTTTAATGATCATATTGCCTTTTATTACTATGCACTGCTATAATGGTGCATATAAATAAAAAATATTTAAGTATTTTTTTTCTTGTTTTCATTTAGTGAAAAAAAAAACTGAAACACATGACTTGATGTAACTAGATTTTCACTGTATTAAAATTCTTATATTTTGAATCTACTTTGCAAAAAGCCATTTTTTCAAGTCATGTTTTCCACACTTTTTTGGCCAAAATGATGCTTAAGTTTTTTTTTCATTTCAGAGCAGATACATAAAGACAGCTAAAATATCATCAAAATGCTGACAAATATTGCAATACAAATTTTTTTAGTAGTAGTATTGCCCAGCCCTATAGACAACATTATGAAAGGTGGTTTGAGAGACTATAATCATTATATTAATCATATATGAAATGATAATTACTGACTGGTTGTTCATTGAACAACTGTTGGCATTTAAAACTGATATATAAACCCAGTGAATGTGTGTTACCTCTGTGTTGTGCAGCTCAAGTGTGGTTTGGTTGTAATGTGCATGGTTGTCCACTCTGTGATTGACCACAGCGATGTGCCCGTACACCTCCTGACCGCCCTCCTCCTGGGGCCAGTACTGTCCACACTTCCTCCGGCCGCCCTCATCCGTCCTGCAAACACACATTCACACACAGATCTCTAAGCAGCAGACTTTGTAATCTACCGTGACAATGTCCATATGGCTGATCTCAGAACAGATCAGTTCTACAGAATCACTTCTGAAAGCATCACAGGTGATGGAAAGCCTCACTAAATTCTGATTCATATTGTACACTAAAAGTGGCTGACTTCTACATATTTCTAGAAGCGGGTTCCTTTTATCAGCCCACCAGGCAACAAAGTTGTATTTATGTTCCCAGTCTGCTACAATGAGGATAAATTAGTCAATGGATTTACCAAAGTTTATGGCACTGAATCTCTGAAGATATTTAAGAGTTTTGAAACATTTTAGTAGCAAGTAGATGTGAACTCATGAGCTCAATTGTACATTATATTTTGCTATCCGGTTAAATCTGATTTATGTGAAATATCACATAAGATAGTGGTTGGTCACTTTTTATATGCTGGTCAGAAAACCTCTTCCTGTCTAAGTGGGCGTTTTTTGGCCTGAATAAGTGGCAATTTGGACTAGAGTTTCTGGTGATAGTAAAAAGTCTGTTTACGGAAGACTACACATATTCGTTGATTAGACTCTCTGGCTTCATCCGAAATCGCATACTTCCCTACTATATAGTAGGCGAAAAACAGTATGTGACAAAAGAAGTGTCCGAATTCACAGTACTCATACTTTTTTAGTGGTTGCAAAGTAAGTACTTATCCAAAATAAGAGAGTATGTGATTTCGGACGCAGCCTCTGTGACTTCTTACCTTGTCGTCATGACGATGACAAGCACACTTTGCTCCCACACCATTCTCCAGAAATCTCCGTAGGTTTTCTCCAGTGGACCTGTTAAGAAACAACAGATGCTTCAGTTCCAGTGCAGATTAGAAATCGTAACACTAAATCTAATGTGGTTTTATAAACTGATTATTTTTACCCTGTGTCCCAATATATGCATTTTTCTGTTTGTATCCATCCATGAAGCTGGCATTTATGTAGTCTGATCTCTGTGGAAAGAAAACAAAAGATCAGTGTCCAATCAGAATACAGTATTCAGCAAAGAGACATTAAAACGATATCTACTTCAAATAAATGCTGTTCTTTTGAACTGTTTTGAACATTGATAATAATAAGAAACACTTCTTAATCATCAAATAATAATGAATGTTTCTTGAGCAGTAAATCAGCATATCAGAATGATTTCTGAAGGATCATGTGACACTGAAGACTGGAGTAATGATGCTAAAAATTCAGCTTTGATCACTGAAATAAATTTAATTTTACAATATATTCAAATAGGAAACAGTTCTTTTAAATTGTAATAATATCTCACAGAATTACTGTTTTCACTGTATAGTTGATCAAATAAATGCAGCAGGCCTAAATCTCAGCACAAACCTCGTTTCTCCTGGCTTTGAGTCGCACTCGAGTCTGATCGAGACACAGCACGTCACCATAGCGATTCCGCTCCTGGTTGTGAGCAGCCCTGCAGAAGTTCAACGACAATGTGAAATCAATTATTGTGCACAAATGATCAGTGCATGTTATTCTGAAGATGTTTTCAAATAATATTACTATCTTTTCTGCTGACAAAATCATATGGCCTTGATTTTGGCCTCACAATCCAATCAAATCCTGGTGAATAAAATCAAAATCAATCTATTTTTTGTTCATTGAAATAAATCAGAAATAAAATAAAATATAACTAAACAAAGATTAGAAATGTTGCCTTGGCAAATAACTGAAATAAGTCTAACTGGACATAAATAAAAACTTGAACTTACGTAAAAAATAAACTTAAATAGTAATATTTAAAAAATAACAAAAACTAATAAAAACAACAAGAGCAAATAACAAAACTAAACAAGAAATTAAATGTGAAAAATGAAAATATAAATCAAAATATGTTTAAAAACTTTAATAGTATATAAACATTACTAAAATAACACTATACAGGTGCTGGTCATATAATTAGAATATCATCAAAAAGTTGATTTATTTCACTAATTCCATTCAAAAATTGAAACTTGTATATTATATTCATTCATTCATGCGAGATGCTTCTGACGCTGTCTGTTGTTCAAGAGTAGCTTGACACAAGGAATGCGACAGCTGAAACCCATGTCTTGCATACGTCTGTGCGTAGTGGTTCTTGAAGCACTGACTCCAGCTGCAGTCCACTCTTTGTGAATCTCCCCCCACATTTTTGAATGGGTTTTGTTTCACAATCCCCTCCAGGGTGCGGTTATCCCTATTGCTTGTACACTTTTTTTCTACCACATCTTTTCCTTCCCTTCGCCTCTCGATTAATGTGCTTGGACACAGAGCTCTGTGAACAGCCAGCCTCTTTTGCAATGACCCTCCTTGTGCAAGGTGTCAATGGTCGTCTTTTGGACAACTCAAGTCAGCAGTCTTCCCCATGATTGTGTAGCCTACAGAACTAGACTGAGAGACCATTTAAAGGCCTTTGCAGGTGTTTTGAGTTAATTTGCTGATTAGAGTGTGGCACCAGGTGACTTCAGTAGTGAACCTTTTCACAATATTCTAATTTTCTGAGATACTGAATTTGGGATTTTCCTTAGTTGTCAGTTATAATCATCAAAATTAAAATAAATAAACATTTGAAATATATCAGTCTGTGTGTAATGAATGAATATAATATACAAGTTTCACTTTTTGAATGGAATTAGTGAAATAAATCAACTTTTTGATGATATTCTAATTATATGACCAGCACCTGTATATTATTTCCCACCAAATATTCTGTTTTACTCTGACATACCCCACATGATGCAAGTTAAAGTCTCATTTTGTCAAGTAAGATGTAGAAAGATGTTGATCCTGGAACAACATTCCTGTCCAAAAACATAGTCCTAACCTTATCCCTACCCATAATTTATCCCTAAAATCAGAGGGAAATGATTAGGGCTGCCCCTAATAGTCAATGAGAAGAGGCTAGTCTACCAAAATAAGTTTTAGTCGGTTAGTCGCAGAAAGAAAAAAAAAAACCTCCACCGGAAGTGGAGAAATCACGCAGTCTGTGACGGACAGATCGTTAACGGCAGGAAATCCAAACATTCGCGGAGGTCAACACTGCTTCATGAAGCTTCGAAGCTTTACGAATCTTTTGTTTCGAATCAGTGGTTTGGAGCGTGTATCAATCTGCCAAAGTCACGGCAGTTTGATACACGCTCCGAACCATTGATTTGTAACAAAAGATTCGTAAAATTTCGAAGCTTCAGTGTTTTGAAATCGCCCATCACTAGATATTGTTAAATAAAGTCGTTATTTAGTTTTTTTTTGGCGCACAAAAAGTATTCTCATCACTTCATAACATTAAGGTTGAACCACTGTAGTCACATGAACTGTTTTAAATATGTCTTTAGTAGCTTTCTGGGCATCTGAAAGTGTAAATTATCTTGCTGTCAATGGAGGCCTCACTGAGCCATCAGATTTTATCAAAAATATCTTAATTTGTGTTCCGAAGATGAACGAAGTTCTTACGGGTGTGGAACGGCATGAGGGTGAGTAATAAATAATAAAATAATTTTCATTTTTGGGTGAACTAACACTTTAACTTAAAATAGGCCTACTCCATTTTTGGTCATACATATAAGAATAATCCAACATTCGAAACTCTAAATGCTTTGCTTTTATTTCTGTAAACTCACAATAACAACAAAACATTGTGTTTTTGTAAAATAGCCTAATGAAAACACACAGGATGTGCTTTCTGATGTTTCGGTCTCAAGTGAACTTGAGTGCGTCACAAAAATGAACTGAAACTCAGCGTATACATGCCTCACAGACCTGAGAAATATTTCTATGGAAAGCGTGTCTACTTTGTCTAATGTCTACTTTTAAATTAACCAATTAAAATGGAAAACAAATATTCTCAGATTATCTAATCCGTATGAAACATGCATATAGGGGCGTCCACTTCTGCGGAGATAATGAGTCAGCGTCACTGCAGCCGAAAATAAAGAAAACACTAGTTTATCAATGAATTATTAAAATGTTCAGACAGTCTCCTGTTTTTTCATGCCACAATTATAATCATTATGTTTGCGATGCGCTTGAGCGCTGATTAGGCTTTGTATATAGGCGATTAAAAGCTCATTATTATGATTTATTTGGTTTATTAATATAAACACATGATTAGTTGACTAATCGCTTAAATGAACGACTATCTTTAGTCGAGGACAGCCCTAGAAATGATAGATGAATAACACTGATGTAGAAGCACCCAACCCTGGTTATAAGCCTAAACCCTAAACCAATCCCTCAAATCTGATTGGTTGATTGGAATGTTCCACTTACAGCGCACAGGTGAAGGTTCCAGGCGGCTGCTCCCTGCGAAGCTCCTCATACTCCAGGTAGATCCCGCTGCGCTGGGCCCGGTTCAGGTGGGCCATGAGCTCGGCCAGACTCATGGCCTCAGATCCAGGCGTGTGTATGGACGTGTTCTCCAGAGGAATCCCCACCAGCTCATCAACAGGGTCCACACGTCCGTTCTGCTCAGACAGCAGCTGCAGGTTCCAGCTGTGCACGTCCAGAGGCAAACAGCCACCCAGGTGCTCAGGTAAACAGTCTCTGGGCAGATGCTGTCGCAGGTCGGCCATCTTTACCATCTGAACCTGCGAAGATTGTTTCATGTTTAGAAAAACCCACAGAATGGCACTACTGCAAGAAAAGACAAGTGCAAGCAGACAGACCAGAGAAAAAACAAAACAGTTTAAGGGCGTCAAGTTGGTTTATCAGTCCTCATCAGTTTAGTCACGGTGGTAAACCAGGTCTAACCAGTATGACCAAGATGTTGTGACAGGCCAACCTCTGCTGGTTTTGATTTAAACCAGCTATTGCCATGTAAAACTTAGTTGAATCTCAATATTTTGTATAGTATGACAGAACTAAACATATGATATTGAAATACTTAATATCATTTAAAATTATATTTTTTATTTAATAGGATTTATTAATATTTATATTTGCTTTCCATTTTGGGTCTATGGAAGCTTGTTTCCACCAGGGGATAAAAATAAAAAAGGTAATTGCGACTTTCTCTCTCACAATTCTGACTTTTTTCCACACAATTGCGAGTTTATATCTCACAGAATGTCTGAATTTATGATGATGAGAAATAAATTGCAATTCTGACATTTTTGCCAGAAAAGTTTACATCTGAATATCCCAATTATGAGAAAAAAGGTCAGATTTGTGGGATATGAACTCACAATAGAAAAAAATAATTCAGAATTGTGAGCTGACTTTTTTCCTGGCAAAAATGTCAAAGTTGCAATTTATTTCTCATAATCAAAATTGTGAGATATAGGCTAAAGTCACAATTGTAAGATATAAACTCGCAATTGTGTGAAAAAAGTCAGAATTGTGAGATAAAAAGTCACATTTACCCTTTTTAGGACTTTTTTCTTGCAATTGCAAGTTTACATCTCACAATTCTGAGAGAAAAAAAGGTCAGATTTGTGGGATATTATGGAGCCTCGCATGACATGCAAGAAAAAAAAAGTCAATCGTGCACACAGTTTACTATTTCGCTCCCTCAATTAGCTAAATCATACACACGATTTATAAATCAAGGGAACGAATCAGTAAATTGTGCATGTGATTTATAAATCGAGGGAACAAATCAGTAAATTGTGCATGTGATTTATAAATCGAGGGAACAAATCAGTAAATTGTGCATGTGATTTATAAATCGAGGGAACAAATCAGTAAATTGTGCATGTGATTTATAAATCGAGGGAACAAATCAGTAAATTGTGCATGTGATTTATAAATCGAGGGAACAAATCAGTAAATTGTGCATGTGATTTATAAATCGAGGGAACAAATTAGTAAATTGTGCATGTGATTTATAAATCGAGGGAACAAATTAGTAAATTGTGCATGTGATTTATAAATCGAGGGAACAAATTAGTAAATTGTGCATGTGATTTATAAATCGAGGGAACAAATCAGTAAATCATGCGTGTGATTTATAAATCGAGGGAACAAATTAGTAAATCGTGCATGTGATTTATAAATCGAGGGAACAAATTAGTAAATCGTGCATGTGATTTATAAATCGAGGGAACAAATTAGTAAATCGTGCATGTGATTTATAAATCGAGGGAACAAATTAGTAAATCGTGCATGTGATTTATAAATCGAGGGAACAAATTAGTAAATCGTGCATGTGATTTATAAATCGAGGGAACAAATTAGTAAATCGTGCATGTGATTTATAAATCGAGGGAACAAATTAGTAAATTGTGCATGTGATTTATAAATCGAGGGAACAAATTAGTAAATTGTGCATGTGATTTATAAATCGAGGGAACAAATCAGTAAATCGTGCATGTGATTTATAAATCGAGGGAACAAATCAGTAAATTGTGCATGTGATTTATAAATCAAGGGAACAAATTAGTAAATTGTGCATGTGATTTATAAATCGAGGGAACAAATCAGTAAATCGTGCATGTGATTTATAAATCAAGGGAACAAATCAGTAAATTGTACACACGATTTAGCTTATTTTTTTCCCTGCATGTTATGTGCAGGGCTCTGTAGAAAATAAACTCGCAATGGAGAGAAAAATTTCAGAATTGTGAGCTGACTTTTTTCCCCTTCACAATTGCGACTTTATTTCTCGCAATTTTGACTATAACTAGCTATTGCAAAGTGAATATCATAATCTGAGAAAGAAAAAAAAAAACAAGACAACGAGACAAAATGTCCAAATTTATCTCTCGCAATCCTGGCTTATTTCTCATAATTTATTTCTCTGAATCAAAATTCAGATTTTTTCCCCCCTCAGAATTGCAAGTCATAAAGTCCTGACTTTTTTATTGCAATTGCGAGTTTATATCCTGCAAATTCAACCTTTTTTTCCTCAGAATTTTAAGATATAAACTCCCAATTGTAAGAAAAATAGTCCGAAACAAGCTTCCATAGAGGTCAAAGGGATATAAATCAGTACAGGAAGACTAACTCTTATGTGTGTGTGTGTGTGTGTGTGTGTGTGTGTGTGTGTACTAACCCGTTCTCTGAGCTTCTCCTTCAGTAACAGACTCAATAAGTTATACGGGACCCTGAACCACACAGGAGCTCCAACGATGAGCACTTTCTTCAGCCGTGCTGGGAACGCACCCTGAAAACAACAGCAGAAGAACATTTTGTTCTGATTCATTCTGACAACTAAATCCCCCCAAAAAACCCACACACTAGTTTTGATCATGAATGGGCGGCAGCCATCAGAAACAGGAAATCCACAGACAGACTAAACACAGAAACTCTCACCTTGAGCAAATTGAGGATCTTTTTGCTCAGGTCCAGTTCAAAGTTAGTATAGTTGGATCCAGCCATGTCATAAATGAAGACCAGCCCATTTCTCTGAGTCTCAAAGCTACAGGAAAGAAAGAGAGAATTATAACTCATGATGATGAGCCGTTTTCTGATGATAAAACCTGTGGTTTCATTAAATGTCATTTCAAAGATGAAGAAAGTTTATATCCAACTACCTACACTACCGTTTACATTTGTGATTGGCAAGATTTTTTAATGTTTTTGTATCTTATGTTCAACAAGGCTGAATTTATTTGATCAAAAATACTTAATATACTTAAAACACTGATTATTATCAATGTTGAAAACACACTCTCTACCTTTCCACAGCTCGGTCCAGTAGGTAGAACAGAGCCTGAAGAACCACATGGTTTCCTGTTTTGCTGGGATGGTGCAGTTTAGCGGTGTAGAGGGCGATGGATGCTCCAGTTGGGTCCCGGACACCCTGATACCAGAATACAATGGAAAACATCTCAAAATTTAAAAAAAAGGAACAGTCATGTTTTTCTGTTTACATGTTTAGAGTTGACCCACACAATTTACTCTGTTCCTCATACTAAATAGTGAAACAGGATGCAATACGCATTGATAAATGAACAAAATTGTTGTCACACAATCTCACTTCACTGCATGTTTAATTTAGTATGCAGTCAACTAATCAATTTAGAATACAGCAAATTCTGAACTATAATTAAAAAATAAGAATGATAAAATGTAAAAATAAATAAATAAATAAATATCCAAACATATGGTAGCTATTTCAAATGAATATGGCATTTTTTAATCCAATTTTGTGCAAATTCTGAATTGAAATAATATACAAATTATAATAATGATACAAAATAATACTAAAATGTAAAATAAATAAATGAATAAATAACTATCCAAACATATGGTAGTATGCTGTGAAATAAATATGGTAGTTTTTAATCCAATTTTGTGCAAATCCTGAATTGAAATAAAATAAAAATATAATAATGATAAAATACTACTAAAATTAAATAAATTAATGAATAAATAAATAAATAAATATCCAAATATATGGTAGCTATTTCAAATAAATATGGTATTTTTTAATTTTTAACTTTGTGCAAATTCTGAATTAAAATATAAAAATTATAATATTGATATAAAATAATACTAAAATGTAAAATAAATAAATAAAAATGAATATCTAAACATATGGTAGTATGCTGTCAAATAAATATGGTAGTTTTAAATTTTTAATCCAACTTTGTGCAAATTCCGAATAGAAATAAAATTAAAATATAATAATGATAAAATACTACTAAATTTAAATAAATAAATATCCAAACATATGGTAGCCATTTCAAACAAATATGGTATGTAAAAAAATAATAATTTAATCCAACTTAGTGCAAGTTCTGAATTAATATAAAAATATAATAATAATACAAAATAATACAAAAATGTAAAATAAATAAATAAAAATATAAATAAATAAATATCCATATGGTAGTATGCTCTATCAAATAAATGGTTGTTTAAATGTTTAATCCAATATGAATGCAAATATATATATATATATATATATATATATATATATATATATATATATATATATATATATTTGCATTCATATTGGATATAATAAATATATTATATTATAATATATTATATATTATATAATATATATATATATATATATATATATATATTATATAATATATTATAATATAATATATTTATTATATCCAATATGAATGCAAATATATATATATATATATATATATATATATATATATATATATTATATAAAAATAAAAAATACTAAATTGAGAAAAAAGAATCACTGACACCAATGGTCTCTATGATCAACTTAGCTCACGATGCTTGTGAGAAACAGAGGCCTGTGTAGTAAACTTTTCCAACCACACTTTAGTTTACCTGAGGAGTAGTTTTAAATGTGTACACATGGGGGCAGAATTGAGTTTGTCTCACTGAGCTGTGAACAATGACTCACTCCAACCCTTCTGATCAGAAAAGAAACATTATATTCATCTCTCTCTGCCATTCAACAAGACACTAAATCTGGTTTATTCGCTTTCAGCCAACCCATTTCCGTATGTGCAAGCACACAGCTTTACCATTTATTAAATATTTATGTCAATAACATATTTTCAATAATCAGATGACTCATGAGATATGCGGGACTTGAGTGGGTTATAAATACAGATGGCAGGATGTGAGGAGAGGAGACAAGAGGATGAAGGAGGATCAATGAAGGTATCGGATGAACCAAAGGGATCCTGCCTCCGCAGCGTCCAATCAGGTGTCTGAACGCAGACTCGTCTGACCAATAGCAGAGTAGCACCAGGCAAAATTAGCTAAAATATTTAATGAATGAATTTTCACAGATTTCCACTGAAGTTGACCTGGTTATAATAACTGGGCTGAAAGTTGAAGTGAAACCACATCAGTGACTCCGCAGCTGTAATTACTGGAGTGGAAACTTGGCACAGTATTTTTTCATTTGTGAACCAGTAACCTCATTTCCGAGATTTAAAGAGCATAAACAGCGCTTTTGAAGAAATGGCCCTGATGTGATGTGAACTTACCAACACGGTGAACTTCCCACTCAACAGCTCAGAACGTAACGGCTCCTCGTGCGGCTGCAGTTTGACGATGCCCTCCCTCAGTCGAGTCTCCTGTGAGAGAAACACGCAGAGATAGTTACTCTTACTTCTCATATTATTTACCCTACATGTTCACGATAAATCGCAATTAACATGAAATTGCACTTAAACCATTTTGGTTTAGTGCGATTATGAAATCGCAAAGTCTGCGATTATTATTTATGCGCAACTTGTCAAGCATTGAAGTACAAATATACTTATAGGGCTGGGACAATACTATCCATGCATCGCAATTCGTGAATTGATTCTGATATTTTCCAAATGCATCACAAATCGATTCTGAGCTTAGTTTTTAACAGCAGATGGCGCTCTAGGCTATTTTTTAACCGCATGCTCAAATGCTCATGAAGAAGAGCGCTCGTGCATTTGGCTGAGTCTGAGAATGTACTTACACCTCAGAATGCTTTTATGATGCAAGATTAATGTAAACAGCCAACTGCAAACAGGAAGCAGAGTACGGCTGTTTCTAAAGCACGCAGCGCCATCTGCTGTTGAAAACTAAGCTCAGAATCGATTCGAGAGAGAATCGCGATACGTACGGAAAAATATCAGAATCGATCCAGAATCATTTCTCGATTTGTGATGTGTCGATGTATTGTCCCAGCCCTAGAAATACCCAAGAAGGCTTGAAGAACTCAGATAAACCATATATTGTCGTAGTTGTGTGTTTATTAATCATGTTTAATCAATCAAAGTGTTTCAATCTTCTGTTTATTCAGCTACAGCGATTCCATGACGCCCATAGGGATTTCCTGGAATAACGTGTGTTATATTGTACTTCTGCGGGGCATATTTGGAGTTTCGCGAGAGCGCCCTCTGGCTTTCAGAAGGAGCAGCATTTACTACCGATCACAGAGCCATGCTTCACTGAGAAGCTGCGCATAAAAAAAATTAATTCGCAGCCTTTGTGAAATTGTGGAGGGGGTCCTCACTGCAGAACACAAGATCCAGGGGGTGGGATCTAGATCAAACTCCTTCCACTTTACATATCCCTAAACCTACCTGTCTCCGCCCCCTGGATCTAATCCTGCCCATCTCTACCCCCTGGATCTAACTCCTCCCACTTTACATATCCCTAAACCTACCCATCTCCACCTCCTGGATCTTGTGTGTTCTACAGTGAGGGGCTACTGAAATTGCGTGCGGTTTAATTTCGATTAATCGTGCAGCCCTAAAATATACATAGTTCAGTAATGAAACTCTAGAGGGCGCAGGCTGATCGGTCCTTTACATGCAATCTGCAAGCAATCACATCATTACTGCATGGCGCAAGCTGCCAATGAGATCCCTTGCTCAACATTTAAGTAGTCCGATTTAGCGTTTGGTGTAGGCTATCAGAATTCCTCTGAACCCCTCCACCTCCCCAGCTCCACCTGCCTAGATCTATTCTGCCAAGATTAAATACATTCAATAACATGCTAAAACTATTCTGAGAGTTGTCATAATAATTGAAATATATATATATGATTGTGATCATTATTAACACTCACCCTGTAGCTGTGGAAAAGTTCGATTGCTCGGAGGACATCAAACTTGCGGGCCATTAGAAACTTCACAGCTACATCCCAGGACAACGGTGAGACACCATGTTGGGACGTCCATTTGTTGATCTCTTCCAAAAACTGCTTAGTGGCCTGAGAAAGAAAGAGAATGTCTCATTTTAGACCTTATCAAGTTTAAGTCTGCCATTACTAGGGTACATTTTGGTAAGTTGTTATTTCCCACAATGCCCCACATGCCGCCACCACCAACCGAATGCGGGCACACAGCCTGTGATGCAGAGACATGTACACGTCAGGGACCTTTGAGTAGGATTACATCTGAGACTTACAGCCAAAACGCCATGTTCTCAGTAATTTCCTGACAACTATAAACACTCACATACAAACAAGTCCATAAGCAGAGAGTGAGGCAGGAGACGTGGAAAAAACAGAATAATCTTTGGAACTGGAAAGCACAGATGATCCAGATGGGAGAACCAAGAGGATTTGCATCAGGGTTATCTGACACCAAACACAGTGATTAAATCAAGCTAAACTGCATCAAGACTCTCTGTAGAAGAAAAACGAACAAGTTTAGGTTTCAATGCATTCTGGGAGATTGACAACAGTATCTCACAGGAGATACAGCACATGGGCTCTAGTGTCTTTACTCCAATTGGTTAAGTTTTTTTGCATAACTGGACAAGCCAATGGAGTGAAGAATGAAACCTGAGGCTGGTACTAGTGCAATACATTTGTCCAACATACTGGACTGCCATCAGCTATAGATGTCTGAAACTCTTCCTCAGAAATGTGCAAATACAGCTTACCCATTCTTTTGACCTGAAAGCCACATATAATACAAAAAATAAACTCTGTCTCTCTCCAGAGGTTCCAGTCCAACCACTTGCACAACACTGTATCCTTAAAAGGACAGATAAGCAGCATATCCAGGCAGACAGCCCTGAATCTTGCAGAATTCACCCTGAGATGAACTGTGCAGTTTCACAGGCCACAGTTTAATCTACAGAAAGCTCTTGCTCGTGGTCCATAAATGAACTCTGAACATCGCACATATCAAAAGGCTGGGGGACTGGGGACTCATCCAACCATCACAAATGGCTGCAAACAGTCACTGATGCTTGATCAGGATAATTTGTGTATTTTTTTAAAAGTTATTATGTATGTATATATACTGTGTGTGTGTGTAAATTTTTATAATTATATATATTATATATATATTATATATATATATATATATATATTATATATATATATATATATATAAAAAAAAATTACAAAACAAAACACACACACACATATATATTATAGTGCTTCCCACAGGTTTGAAATATACTTGCGGTGGTAGCCGGGCGAAAAATCCTCCTATTACCCACGGCACAAAAATGGTCTACTACATGTGACAAACAAATAATGTGTGATTTTTAACAGTATTTTTATTTATTGAAATTAATTTTAATTACATAACATATTACATTTAATTACATACTAATATTATGCATTTTTATGCATTGTAAATTATGCAAAATTACAGCATTTAAATAGTTCACATTTTCCTGTGTTCTCCTTGCTGTCATATAGTGTCTCTCTCAGTGAATGGGACACAGATTTTACTAGTAAAATTTATAAAATGAATAATATATGTGTCAAATAATGTTCTTAGTCTTTTCTTCCTGTGGGGGAGACTACAATAATTTACTATGAATTAAATGGAAATCAAATTAAATACAATTTATTGTGTAACCAAAATACCAATAATGCCCAAAAGAAAAAGAAAAAACTTAGCGTGTGACTTTTAATTATAAACAAGCCCGAAATACACCGGGACTCTTATTTTGAAATCCTTCAGATTCTTACAATCGTCTAAAATATTTTATATAAAGGCCATAAAGTAGACATTGTAATAGTTCATCAACTTGAGTTCATTAGCAATGGCTTGGCATAAATCTGCACTTTTCGTTGATTGAGAATCACTTCGAAGCAGTCTGAAGCGCTGTTGCACGAGCTTGTAGAAAGCGCAACGGCGCCCCTTGTGACTTTGCAAAATGCAGCGCCCGTGGGAATGTAAACAGTTCTGATGCACACATAACGAGCAGGTACGAAACGACTAGTTAATCGATTGCGGATGGTTTCATTATCTTGCGCAGATATAAAAGTATAAGAGGATAAAAATAATAAAAGCAAAAATGTGTCTCCGAATATACTTGGGCGGCCGTTATTATACGTGGGCGGCCCGCCCAAGTAAAGTCTATGTGTGGGAAGCACTGTAATATATATATATATATATTTAGTATTTATTTTTAAATATATTTTATTTTAAAAATGTTCAAGAATGTTTTTTTCTAATATTGAAAATGTAGACTTTTCAGGGTACAAGACAAAAAAAAACAATCTTACAAACGAATGTTAATACAGCCTATAAATACTATAAAATGTTTTATATGATGATATTAAATATCATTATTATTATTATTACATAGTTTATACTTTTTAAAGGTAGTATTAGAAAAATGTATAAAATGTTTTTTTTTTTTTTTTTTTTAAGTGAAACCTTTTACAGGGTTAACCTATAAGAACTAGTTTCAGGCCTAACACATGTCAGCATCATCACTCCTCTCTATTTTGGCATCAATCAGCTCTGAACAGGAAGAAAAACACGTCATGAACTGAACCCAGGTCTTTTCTTTCTCTCTGCTTCTCCCAGAGTTTCTCCTGTGGAAATGCTTTTAGCAGCTCATGTCCCCCAAGGCCTCGGAGCGCCGGACGCAGCCAGTCCGACATCTAATTACTCTCTCACATTTGTCCAGCACGATCCAGCAGCCCCGATAAGCCCACGACCCCGCGCCGTCTCCGAGAGGGGCCCGAGACGAGACCCCAGAGTGTCATTCACTCACTCAGCCGTGATTCCTTTGCATTTGCACAGGCAGAGATAAGACACTGACTGCTGACCGGCGGACGGATGAATGGACGGATGGACGGACGACTGGGGGCTTATTTAAATGAGATTCCACAGCAGGATGGAGGAGACAGAGGAGCCTTGTTAAAGAAATCAACAGACACACACTTTCCCCATTTATTCAAACACGTTACTGAGGCTTTACGAGACATTTTAGTACAAACAAAACTATTCAAATATTTGCAAAACACTTGCACGACTTAAAACTACACACATTGCTGCTGAAAGTGACCTATAAATAACAAGCTGACTTATATAATGATCATTTCCTGTTTTAGTCTGTGTATAGTACAAAACTGCTCTCCCACCAAACTGCTTCAAGTTAGAAACATGTGTATATATGTGTGCATGTGATTAAATATTCCAGGGATTTCACAGCCAAAACCTTTCAGATTAAAAGGTGTTTGAGACTTTCATATTCAATATTTCATCCAAAAAAAAAAAAAAAAAAAAAATGCGGTCATTATTTACTCGCCCCCATTGGCCATTGACACCAAACATTTAACTTATTAAAATACAAATAAACAAGCTAAGAAAATAAAAAGTACTGTAAATAAAGAGCAATAAAATAAAATACAAAGTAAAATTAAAATAAGGAGCTATCTTTTGAAAATCGGACATTAAATCAATTTCTGTTATTTTATTTAACAGGACAGTATTTTTAGAGGTAGAAAAATCATCTGAAGCTACTAAACATCACAGTATTCATCAAATGTCTTGCTAATAATACTTATTGATGTTTTTGCTGCTGTTTTCTCATTAAAATGAAGTCACTTCCTTAAAGGGTTAGTTCACCCAAAAATGAAAATTCTGTCATTAATTACTCACCCTCATGCCGTTCCACACCTTTAAGACCTTCGTTAATCTTCAGAACACAAATTAAGATATTTTAGTTGAAATCCGATGGCTCAGTGAGGCCTGCATAGCCAGCAATGACATTTCCTCTCTCAAGATCCATAAAGGTACTAAAAACATATTTAAATCAGTTCATGTGAGTACAGTGGCTCAATATTAATATTATAAAGCGATGAGAATATTTTTGGAGCACCAAAAAAAAACAAAATAACGACTTATTTAGTGATGGCCGATTTCAAAACACTGCTTCAGGAAGCTTCAGACTACAAATGAATCAGTGTGTCGAATCTGCTGTTCGGAGCGCCAAAGTCACGTGATTTTAGCAGTTTGACACGCGATCCGAATCATGATTCAATACACTGACTCATTATGCTCTGAAGCTTCCTGAAGCAGTGTTTTAAAATCAGCCATCACTAAATAAGTCGTTATTTTGTTTTTTTTGGCACACCAAAAATATTCTCGTCGCTTTATAATATTTATATTGAACCACTGTACTCACATGAACTGATTTAAATATGTTTTAGTACATTAATGGATCTTGAGAGAGGAAATGTCATTGCTGGCTATGCAGGCCTCACTGAGCCATCGGATTTCAACAAAAATATCTTAATTTGTGTTCTGAAGATTAACGAAGGTCTTACGGGTGTGGAACGACATGAGGGTGAGTAATAAATGACAGAATTTTCATTTTTGGGTGAACTAACCCTTTAAGGATGATGTCATTGAGGAACTGGCTTTTGTTAGTAAAAGGGATATTAGGAATACTAGGAATATATATGGCCTGTTTTTACATGTTAGAAGTCAGTGTGGCACCGATCGTGAGAAGTAGTGATATCTGATTCATGAATGAATCATCTAAATGATTGATTTACAAATCAGTTCAACTCACACAATGATCAATTCAGCTTACTGGAAAGGAAGATTAACTAGAATTACAAGTTTATTTAAAGGGATAGTTCACATGAAAATGATCCCATGATTTACTCACACTCTCAAGCCATCCTAGGTGTATATGACTATCTTCTTTCAGACGAACAATTGGAGATATGTTTAAAAATATCCTTGCTCCTCCAAGCTTTACAATGTAAGTGAATGGGGGGCCTGTTTTGAAGCCCCCCAAAAATGCATCCGTCAATCATAAATATAATCCATACAGCTCCAGGGGGTTAATAAAGTTCTTCTGAAGTGAAGCGATGCATTTTTGTAAGAAAATATCCATATTTAAAACTTTATAAATTCTAATAACTAGCTTCCGGCGGACGACCATACGCAGAATGCGCAAGTCGATTAGCGGCGGAAGAGTAGCCTCTGACCCGACTCATGACGTATTGACGAACGCGGAAGCGCAGAGGATAGAGCAAAACAAAACACCGGTCACGAGTTAGAAGTCTAAAACGAGAATTTTTAAAAAGAAATGTCGGGGGAGAGGAGCTTGAGTTTGTTGCACAACCATATTTGTTTAAACCGCGAGAGGTGTCTAATCTTACGATACTCCAACACCCTGCGCCATATATCGCGTCATGGGTTAAGCCGCGGTCACACTAGACATTGAACGTGCAAAATTTCTTCAGATGCTGTAACGGTCGTGATATGACGTCACGGTCTACAGCGTCTTTCTTATAAACATGAATTCAACACATAACAAAGTAAATGCATTCAAAATGTAAAAATATAGAACCTACTCGACTTTACAGCAAAAATATCATTCTTTTAATTCAGCCAAGAGGTCATGCCACGACGAATCGATCTTCTAATGGTCGAAGTTTGGAAAGTTCACCAAACTTGAACTTTGGAACGCAGCGAAATGCGAAATTTTTCGCACAAGCTTGCATTTTCAGTCTGACGCATTCGCATGCGTTTGAATGGAAGTCAATGGCAAGTTGACTTGCGCAGTATGCATACGGTCATCCGCCGGAAGCTAGTTAATTGAATTTATAAAGTTTTAAATAAGGATATTTTTCTCACAAAAATAAAAAAAAACATCGCTTCGCTTCAGAAGGCCTTTAGTAACTCCCTAGAGCCGTATGGATTATTTTCATGATGGATGGATGCACTTTTTTGGGCTTTAAAATCTGTCCCCCCCCTTAACTACCATTATAAAGCTTGGAAAAGACAGGATATTTTTAAATATATCTCCGATTGTGTTCGTCTGAAAGAATCATATACACCTAGGATGGCTTGAGAGCGAGTAAATCATGGGATAATTTTCATTTTTGTGTGAACTATCCCTTTAACAGTAAATACCACAACTCTAACTTTATGGTACTTTGGTCTGAACTATGATGATTACCATGGTAAAAAATTAAAGGGTTAGTTCACTCAAAATGAAAATAATGTCATTTATTACTCACCCTCATGCCGTTCCACACCTGTAAGACCTTCATTGATTTTCTGAAAACAAATTAAGATATTTTTGTTGAAATCCGATGGCTCCGTGAGGCCTTCATAGGGAGCAATGACATTTCCTCTCTCAAGATCCATTAATGTACTAAAAACATATTTAAATCAGTTCATGTGAGTACAGTGGTTCAATATTAATATTATAAAGTGACGAGAATATTTTTGGTGCGGCAAAAAAAACCAAAATAACGACTTATTTAGTGATCGAATCATGATTCGGATCGCGTGTCAAACCGCCAAACTGCTGAAATCACGTGACTTTGGCGCTCCGAACCGCTGATTCGACACACTGATTCATTATGCTCTGAAGCTTCATGAAGCAGTGTTTTGAAATCGGCCATCACTATGCAAGTCGTTATTTTGTTTTTTTGGCGCAACAAAAATATTCTTGTCGCTTTATAATATTAATATTGAACCACTGTACTCACATGAACCGATTTAAATATGTTTTTAGTACATTAATGGATCTTGAGAGAGGAAATGTCATTGCTCCCTATGGAGGCCTCACGGAGCCATCGGATTTCAACAAAAATATCTTAATTTGTGTTCCGAAGATTAACGAAGGGGTGTGGAACGGCATGAGGGTGAGTAATAAATGACATTATTTTAATTTTTGGGTGAACTAACCCTTTAAGGGTGTTTTAGTCCAGGGTATTTTCAATCTTTTAGACGCCATGCCCCATCTTAAAGTTTAAGATATATTTTCATGCATAAAGACAACATTTATACTGTGAAAATTAATATTATAGATATGAATAAAATATATTTTGTTTCTATTATGTTGCATTATTACTATATTGTTCTGTACATGAAAAAAAAATCAATGTTTTATTTATTCAATTTATTTTGTTAGCTTAATCTGATTTTTTATTATTTTTTTATGATTACATTTTTTTTTTTTAAACTGCTCATTTTTAGACACTTCCGCGGACCCCCTAGCACTCCCTTTCGGCCCCTGGTGGTCCCCGGACCCCAGTTTGAAAACCCACTGGACAGTGTCGCCGGGTTGCTTAGCAACAGAACCGCTGGAACAGAGATTCAGCGTAAAGAGGATTGTGATGGTATTTCATACCTGCTCCTCCTCAGCGCTCAGACGGCTGGCCATCCTCCCCTCTCCGCTGGAGGATCTTATTAAAGCTCGGACAGCTGTTTAGATCGGACTGTAGAGATCAGACTGGGCTTTTTTAGGCCCGTTAGCAGAGCTCAGGCTAACAACAGCAGCACCAACAGCAGCAGCGCGAGACTCGCGCCGTTTTCAGCTCGAGAGACAGCGCGCGAGGCCCACCACTTCAGCACGGCACGCGACACAGCGGCGCGTTCATGATCCGGTCTGGGTTCGGCTGGATCCACATATATATTTATATATATTTACACACATAAACTAAAGGTGTTCCAGCGGAGCTTCGGTCCGCCCGCCTGTGTGACGAAGGGACAATTTCATCACGGTGCTCCGTCGAAACTCGTCGAAGGCCGGTTAGTTTGTTTGGAGATACAAATTTATATTAAACGATCAGCTCCGCGGCATCCGACCGCTTTAAGACGCTAAACTGTGAGAAGGCGAATGGAGATCAGACGCTCCTGAAAAGCAGCAGCAGTGAAAGATGAAAGATGACACTCCCCCTGCTGGCCACAATGGAGAACTGCAGGCCAAACGACGCTCCTCCTCTCCATTCATAAAAATCTTGGGATGTTCGATTCTTTGTAGCGAATCGGTTCGTATGAACGACTCATTTCAGTGCGCTGGTTTAAAAACGCCAGCGGATTAAAGGGGTTCTTGTGCGGCATTATTTTTGTAGTGAAATAAATAGTTTAATACAATTATCAGATTTAGCTGTACTGAATGTGTCGAATCACTTGCGTTTTTATGATTCAAAGTGAGCCGAGTGATTCGTTCGCGAATCATTCACAGAAACGCACACATTTACTTAGTTATGTAAATGAGGACATGTTCCTTCTAATGTTTTTATAACTAACTAACTAAAAGTACATCTAAATATAGATCAGAGGAGTATTTGATTTCAGTTTTTACTGAGTTTCCATTCTGCACAGATACCATTGTGGGTTACTAAAAGGCACATTAAAATCTCGCTGTTTAAACCTGACGCAAGAAAATCTACCAAGAAACTGAGCCGATAAAACAACAAAGCGCTTCCTGTGGGCGGGTTTCCATGGGCTAGAATGACTGACAGGAGAGGATGATGACAGCATGCTGGAAAAACGCACACAAGTGCTTTCACTTTCAGAGAGGAAATTCACACTCACAGTAGCTTATCACAAACCCAAATTAACTACACACACAAAAAGGCAAAACAGGATTTGAGAAGCTTCAATTAGAAACTACATCTTAAGAATTAAACAGCATTTTTTGGCACACATCAGTGTAGTCCATTGTTTTAAAAAGGCCTGCAGATGCATTTTATTGGTTTTTCTCAATGCCAGTGTTGGTCATGACTGATCCGGGAAGTCTGATCTAGGCTGACAGGTGCTGTGAGTTCCTGGAAAGCGGATACTGACTAATAACCAAACTCTCCGATTACGCTTTGGTTGATCTGTGGGAAGTGAGCTAGTGGTTTCATATCAACAAAAGCACCTTCACTATAACCGCATGTAGATTTTTTTGTAGGTGTTGACATTCAACCAGAAGATATTTTGATGATGCCTGCATTTCATTGGAACTACAGTGTTAGCAATAGAAAGACATTATTTAGTAGTTAAAACCATTTTATTTAAAGGGTTAGCTCACCCAAAAATTCATGTAATTTAATGCTCATCCTCATGTCGTTCCACACCTGTAAGATCTTCATTCATCTTTGGAACACAAATTAAGATATTTTAGCTGAAATCCGACTGGCTCAGTGAGGCCTTCATAGAGAGCAATGACATTTCCTCTCTCAAGATTCAATAATGTGATCCAATAATGAATCAGTGTGTCGAATCAGCGGTTCGGAGCGCCAAAGTCACGTGATTTCAGCAGTTTGGCGGTTTGACGCGCGATCTGAATCATGATTCGACACAAAAGATTCATAATGCTCCGAATCTTCCTGAAGCAGTGTTTTGAAATCATGGCTTTATAATATTAATATTGAACCACTGTACTCACATGAACTGATTTAAATATGCTTTTAGTACATTAATGGATCTTGATTGTCTGCCTGGCCTCACAGAGCCATCGGATTTCAACAAAAATATCTTAATTTGTGTTCCGAAGATTAACGAAGGTCTTACAGGTGTGGAACGGCAATGAGGGTGAGTAATAAATTACATTATTTTCATTTTTGGGTGAACTAACCGTTTAACCCTTAAATGCATACCTCGGGTCTTTAGTGACCCGGGACGTCATTCACTACCCTCCTCCTCGTAAATTTTTTAAAGTTAGACATCAACCTTCTTGGTATTCCTCAATCAATTCATTATAAAGAATATAACAAGAAAAAAATCATAAAATAATAAAAGAATGCCTATTTTTGTATTAATTTTTTGTAAAAATTGTATAGGGTCGCAAACGACCCGAGGTGTGTATGAGTGTACATATATTTTTTCTGCACAACAATAATTGAATCCTAGATGACGGAATAAGTGCGATTCACCTTTATTCCACAAGGTGGCAATGTCTGAAACACAATGCTGAAGTGACGATTCATTCAGACAGAAAACGAAATAATAAGAAAAACATGAAATGGCTCAGCGATTTACTGCAGAGCAAGTAATGAACGCAATCAGATATGACTGTAACTGTTACTGGATGGATCTGGTGAAGCTGTTAGCGATCGAAATATTGATTTTGAAGATGTTGAAAATTATATAGTTTTGAGAATACGTTTGAGATCGCGAATGGGCTCATATTCGTGACCTCAAACATTAAACTAGCCCATTATTTGCTGAATTTACTGGTAAATGAGCTCTGACGAGGACAGTGGTGATGGTATAAAACATCTGGTCAAACAGAGCCCTTTCAAGCTCCAAAAGGTAACAAAATATGCTTTTTTTTTTTTCTTCTGTAATTAATTGTTACTCTAATATCAGAGGAGTTTTATATTATCGCGACAGGTAACTTAGAGATCCTTCCGTGTTGGATATAGATCCGGGTCGATAAAAACCCGAATATGTAAGAATGATTGGAGAAACAGTCATGCATTTAAGGGTTAAAGGTGGCATTAAACAGAAGTTGAGATGGCTGCGTCCAAAATCGCGTACTGTTGAGTAGATACTAGATTTGAATTTAAATTTACTTCATGACCGCTGAAAAAGTATGTTCTATATAGTACAAATGCATGTAGAATGAATGAATTCGGACATACTACTATCTGTTCATATACTGTTTTTCGCATACTATATAGTAGAGAAGTATTTGATTTCGGATGCAGCGATAGTTTCTTCTTCCCGACTGCGACGTGTATCTGACTGAAATGGCTTCTCGAACAAGAAAAAACGTAGGGCGGGACTTTATTTTGCGCGGTCTTTGAATGGTTGTGGTTTGCTATTGGTGGATCTTATGTGAGTGACAGGTTGCCCCGCCCTCACGCCAGTAAACGCATCATCAGAGAAAAGATGTCACTGCAAGAGGGAGGGGAAGTTATTTTGATTAAAGATTATAAAGGCACATAAATAAAAAATAATGTACACAGATAAAAAAAATAAAAAATAAAAAAAAGAGGCAATATTCCTTAAAAATTAGGAATGGCCAATTTTGATTTCATGGTGACTTTAATATATAATATTTTTGTTTTGTTTTTGAAAGAAGTCTCACCAAGCTGCATTTTTGTCAAAATAAATAAAAGAAATATTGTGAAATATTATTACTATTTAAAATCTTGTTTTCTATTTGAATATATTTTAAAATGTAATTTATTCCTGTGATACAAAGCTGAATTTTCAGCATCATTACTCCAGTCTTCAGTGTCACATGATCCTTCAGAAAGGATTACTGACCCCAAACATTTGTCAATGTGCATTTAGAAGCAAGACTTGAAACACTTTTGGACATTCAAATGTATTTTAGACAAAGGGTTAAACAAAACTGACAGTAAAACTTTATTGAAGTCAACACAAATTTAAAAATATAATTCATAAGCTTTTTCACCAGCTGAATCTTAATGATCTGATCTTCTACAGAGAAGATCGAATTAAAAATCTATATATAAAATCCAATAAAGATGCATGGCTAAACAGCAGGTGAATTGAACGGAGCAAGATGTTTACTGCCGTTTATACATGTTTCCTAAAATAACATCTGCAAAAAAGCAGAGGAGTTTCGTTCTAGCGATTATGGTTACAGTAATAGGCCCATTTGACTTCCTTAGAACTGAATTGCAATTTTAAGTATAGCAATTAAAAACTCATTCTCCGTGGTCATGCGCAGGCTTGAGAAAAGTGCTCTCTAAAACAGTTTCTGCAGTCTTTTCGTGGGTCTCAGACCTCCATGCTCTCTTTCTGACCGGTGTGGGAGTTCTCCAGCTGTGTTTCTGGCGTGGAGAGGTGCTCCAGTTCATATCGGCCATTTTGATCTGCGGGCCGAACTTCTGTGGATGTTTTCTTGTGCTCCAGGATCTGCTGAAGCTGATGGCTGGCATAATCAGGCTTGCTGGTGAGGGGGCACTGTGGGACCTCAATGCCCAAGATATCTGCCACCATATAGGGTCTGAGCCAGCCAACCAGCGGTGTGCTACCAGGGGTGTAGTGGGTCTCCTTGTGGTAGAAAAGAAGCCCGTCCACCTAGAATGATGGAAAACATTTTTAGGTCATCTATTCAAATAAAACAACAAATAATCTGCGAAATGATATTTCGTGGACTTGGCACGTCTGAGTTTATTGTGCTATAAAATCAGAATTGCGCTATAAAGTCAGAATTGTGTGTAATAAAGTCAGAATTGCGAGTTATAAAGTCAGAATTGCGAGTTATAAAGTCAATTGCGAGTTATAAAGTCAGAATTGCAAGTTATAAAGTCAATTGCGAGTTATAAAGTCAGAATTGCGAGTTATAAAGTCAGAATTGCGAGTTATAAAGTCAATTGCGAGTTATAAAGTCAGAATTACGAGTTATAAAGTCAGAATTGCGAGTTATAAAGTCAGAATTGCGAGTTATAAAGTCAGAATTACGAGTTATAAAGTCAATTGCGAGTTATAAAGTCAGAATTGCGAGTTATAAAGTCAATTGCGAGTTATAAAGTCAGAACTACGAGTTATAAAGTCAATTGCGAGTTATAAAGTCAGAATTACGAGTTATAAAGTCAGAATTGCGAGTTATAAAGTCAATTGCGAAATATAAAGTCAGAATTGCGAGTTATAAAGTCAATTGCGAGTTATAAAGTCAGAATTGCGAGTTATAAAGTCAGAATTGCGAGTTATAAAGTCAATTGCGAAATATAAAGTCAGAATTGCGAGTTATAAAGTCAATTGCAAGTTATAAAGTCAGAATTGCGAGTTATAAAGTCAGAATTACGAGTTGTAAAGTCAATTGCAAGTTATAAAGTCAGAATTGCGAGTTATAAAGTCAGAATTACGAGTTGTAAAGTCAATTGCAAGTTATAAAGTCAGAATTGCGAGTTATAATGTCAGAATTACGAGTTATAAAGTCAGAATTGCGAGTTATAAAGTCAATTGCAAGTTATAAAGTCAGAATTGCGTGATATAAAGTCAGAATTACGAGTTATAAAGTCAATTGCGAGTTATAAAGTCAGAATTACGAGTTATAAAGTCAGAATTGCGAGTTATAAAGTCAGAATTGCGAGTTTTAAAGTCAGAATTGCGAGTTATAAAGTCAGAATTGCGAGTTATAAAGTCAGAATTGCGAGTTTTAAAGTCAGAATTGTGAGATTTAAACTCTGTAAGATATAAAAAAAAACGCCATTTTTTCCCCTCATAATTGCACAACACGGAAATTGCAATTTTTTATCTCACAATTCTGACTTTATATCGGGCAATCCTGACTTTATTACTCACAATTGTGTTTTTATTTCATGGTGGAAACAAGCTTCCATAAAGGGGTACTTCACCGCTGGCAAAATAGGCTTTAAATAAAACAATTTTGATATCAGTGGTACCTGACTAGAGAGAGCAGATAAAAAAAGGGCTGCTGTCTTTCCTTTTGTCAAATAGGTAGAAAAACTTCAACACCCATAATGCACTGGGCATGTTGCCATCCAAAGCCACTCCCACCAGCCTGCTATGGATACACTTACCAGACTCAAATACCACCTTGCTTTAGTAGGAAATACTTCTTAGCAAACTTTTAGTCACATTGGCATCAAATTGTATTGTTCCCAGGTGCGAGAATTCAAAGAGTAAATGTTTAGCGCGGCTGAGTTACTTTCCGTTTCCAGTGATGATCCAGTGCGTTGTAGGCAGCGACTAAAGGCTGCAAAGAATCATAAATACGGAGAAAACGCTGCGATGGAAAATCTGAAAAACCTCAGTGTTTGTAGTCAACACTTCAAACTGAATGACCACGAACACAGTGTTTTAGGCCAAAAAGAGGGGGGAAACTGCATCACGCACAGGACTTTTGTGAAAATTACAGATTATTGCTTTCAAATAAACATGAATTTTTCAATCCAGGTAACATGGAGAAAGAGTAAACATTGTTCATTTACATATACTACAATACAAAGCAGATTGAAAATCAGCAAACTTACACTTTAAATAGTGGATGTTCTTACCGTAAAGTTATACTCGTGTGCAAGAGCTTTTTGGATGGACTCTGTCGAACAGCTGATGCTGTTCAGACTCACAAAGCGGAACTGCAGAGAGAGAGAACAGACCATGAATGAACCAAGTACTTCAGCTCAAAGTTCAGCCTTGCTCACAGATGCAGTTATTTGTTCACTTACAGGATTAATCTTGGAAATTTCAGAAAGACCTTCGGCCTCTTCCACTTTAGACTGCAGCCAGTAGAACCGGAACTCTGTCTGTAAAAATATAACAGCTTGTGCTTATAACCCTAAGAAAAGAATTGCACCCTTGCAAAATAAAATTATTAATTTTCATAAAAAAAAAGAAAAAGACTGACCCCAAACTTTTGTATGGTAGTGTATAAAAATCTAAAAAAAAAAATTATGACTGATGCAAGAAACATCAGTGTATTTCAAGGAAATTAATAATATAAAATGGCCTGAAAGTGTAGAATAGGTGCCTGAATTTTATGTAAATGTCATTAGAGGAAGTCATCACTCACTGAGCAGTCATATACAGGATGTCCCCTCCAGCACATGACGTCCAGGATGTAGTATGTTCTGTCCACATCACTGTAGATGCAGTCCAGGATTGTGTAATCTATATAAAACATATGTATCAGTTTTGGTTCAGAACTGCAGCCCTCTAGCACACTCTAGTGTGATAAATCTGTAGGACAGGAGCAGAGATGCAGACCTTTTCCCAGGGCAGAGTTGTGCCTGTTGCCGCCGGGGATAAGAGAAGGGAATCGATTGACGCAGTAGCCGCTTTTGGTGTAAGATGAGGTAGATCCCTAAGGATAAAACAAGAAACGTGAAAATTAAAACAGAAAAGGCTGCATCATATACACTACCATTCAAGAGTTTCGGGTTGGTAAATCTCTTCAGCTCATCAATGCTGCATTTATTTGATAAAACGTATTTTCGTATTTTAATATATTGTAAAATGTATTTTATTCCTGTGATCAAAGCTGAATTTTCAGCATCATTACTCCAGTCTTCAGTGTCACATGATCCTTCAGAAATCATACTAATATGTGGATTTGCTGCTCAAGAAACATTTCTTATTATTATCAATGTTGAAAACAGTTGTGCTGCTTCATATTTTTGTGGAAATCATGATACTTTTTTTTTTTTCAGGATTCTTAGTTCAAAAGAACAGCATTTATTTAAAGTTTTTGTAACATTATAAATGTTTTTACTGTCACTTTTGATCAATATTATGCATCCCTCTATGAATTTCTTAAAAAAAAAAAAAAACTCAATAAACCCAAACTTTCAACCAGCAGTGTACGTCTGATCACATGATGTATGGAAAAATATTGGTCCAAACCTTGGAGGCCACAACGAGGGAACGCTTCCCAACTGGACAAACCACCATCAGCCAATCAGAGCTCAGATCTGCAGGGACGTCCACCAACCACTCTGACAACATCAGCTGGAGATAATAATAAAATACAATATAAAATACAACTTTTCTATTAAAATCATATTTATTAATTATACCTTCAGACAGCAATGTCATAATAATTTATCAATTTTTGTATTTTTTTTATTATAATAATACATCTCTTATAATAGGAATATTTTTTAATCATAAAATACTTGCTTAACAGCTTCTAGACAGCATTATCACAATAATTGATTACTTTTGTATAATAGTATATCTCTTATAATAGGAATATTTTATTATAAAATACTTACATTAGTAGTATATACTCATGTAAGTATCCACTTGTAACCATTTTAATCTCAAATTATTGATCAGGAAATTAGCAAGAATTGCACAAATAATGTAGATGAAGTAAGTTTGCACGGAATAGCCTTCCCCAACATGCAGACATCTTCTTACAGGAAGACAAGAGTCAGTGTTGTTCCACTCAGTGTTAAAGGCTTCAAAGAGTTCATGAGTAGATGAAAAATGTCTCTCAGTCAGTTCATCTGAGTTTAATACGAGACCAAATGTTCACTGTAGGGTTCAAACATGAGCCTGATGGACTTGTTCTCAAGACACTTCTTGGTTGTCTTTGTATTTGGGCAGGATCATTGTCATCCTCTTTAGATAACTTTTCATTTGTGGGAAGCAAGCCATTCTGCAATACCCTCTTGTACTCCAAAGCATCAAATGACTTTTCACAGTGAAGTATCTCACCAATGCCAGCAGCTAAAAAGGCTCCGCACACAATGACACTCTTCCTCCATGCTTCAGTGTGGTAGATGCATTTATTATTATATTTCTCAGCAGATTTTCAAAGACGTCGCTCAGGAGAATCACCATCCAACTCGTGTTTCATTGTGATTCATCACTCCACACACAACTTCTCATATTCTCCCAAAACTTCATTCTGTCTTTGATGTTTTTCTCAGACAGCAATGGCTATTTAAGTAGTGCATTTGCTTGAATTTAGCTAATTTCCTGACCAATAATTTGTGGATAAGACAATTAAAAGCTTAGTGTTTAGCCATTTTGGACTTGGCCCATTTTTTTTTGTGTACTTTAGTATACTTTAGCTTTTTTAATGGAAGCTTGTTTCCGCCACAAAATAAAAAAGGTAATTGCGACTTTTTCTCTCACAATTACGAGTTTACATCTCGCAATTCTGACTTTTCTCAGAATTTATATAAACTCACAATTGTGAGTTTAATAAATTTAAAATTGTGAGTTATAAACTCACAATTGTGATATAAACTTGCAATTTTGACTTTTTTTCACAATTGTAAGATAAAGTTGAGTTATACACTCGCAATTCTGACTTTTTTCCTCGCAACTGTGATATAAACTTGCAATTTTGACTTTTTTTCACAATTGTAAGATAAAGTTGAGTTATACACTCGCAATTCTGACTTTTTTCCTTGCAACTGTGATATAAACTTGCAATTTTGACTTTTTTTTCACAGTTGTAAGATAAAGTTGAGTTATAAACTCGTAATTCTGACTTTTTTCCTTGCAACTGTGATATAAACATGCAATTTTGACTTCTTTTTCCACAATTGTAAGATAAAGTTGAGTTTTAAACTCGCAATTCTGACTTTTTTCCTCGCAATTGTGATATAAACTTGCAATTTTTACTTTTTTTTCACAATTGTAAGATAAAGTTGAGTTATACACTCGCAATTCTGACTTTTTTCCTCGCAACTGTGATATAAACTTGCAATTTTGACTTTTTTTCACAATTGTAAGATAAAGTTGAGTTTTAAACTCGCAATTCTGACTTTTTTCCTCGCAACTGATATAAACTTGCAATTTTTACTTTTTTTCACAATTGTAAGATAAAGTTGAGTTATACACTCGTAATTCTGACGTTTTTCCTCGCAACTGTGATATAAACTTGCAATTTTGACTTTTTTTTCACAGTTGTAAGATAAAGTTGAGTTATACACTCGCAATTCTGACGTTTTTCCTCGCAACTGATATAAACTTGCAATTTTTACTTTTTTTTCACAGTTGTAAGATAAAGTTGAGTTATACACTCGTAATTCTGACGTTTTTCCTCGCAACTGTGATATAAACTTGCAATTTTGACTTTTTTCACAATCGTAAGATAAAGTTGAGTTTAAACTCGCAATTGACTTTTTTCCTCGCAATTGATATAAACTTGCAATTTTTACTTTTTTTCACAATTGTAAGATAAAGTTGAGTTATACACTCGTAATTCTGATGTTTTTCCTCGCAACTGTGATATAAACTTGCAATTTTGACTTTTTTTCACAGTTGTAAGATAAAGTTGAGTTATACACTCGTAATTCTGACGTTTTTCCTCGCAATTGTGATATAAACTTGCAATTTTTACTTTTTTTTCACAGTTGTAAGATAAAGTTGAGTTATACACTCGTAATTCTGACGTTTTTCCTCGCAACTGTGATATAAACTTGCAATTTTGACTTTTTTTTCACAGTTGTAAGATAAAGTTGAGTTATACACTCGCAATTCTGACGTTTTTCCTCGCAACTGATATAAACTTGCAATTTTTACTTTTTTCTCACAGTTGTAAGATAAAGTTGAGTTATACACTCGTAATTCTGATGTTTTTCCTCGCAACTGTGATATAAACTTGCAATTTTGACTTTTTTCACAATCGTAAGATAAAGTTGAGTTTAAACTCGCAATTGACTTTTTTCCTCGCAATTGATATAAACTTGCAATTTTTACTTTTTTTCACAATTGTAAGATAAAGTTGAGTTATACACTCGTAATTCTGATGTTTTTCCTCGCAACTGTGATATAAACTTGCAATTTTGACTTTTTTTTCACAGTTGTAAGATAAAGTTGAGTTATAAACTCGCAATTCTGACTTTTTTCCTCGCAACTGATATAAACTTGCAATTTTGACTTTTTTTTTCTCACAACTGTAAGATAAAGTTGAGTTATACACTCGCAATTCTGACTTTTTTCCTTGCAATTGTGAGATATAAACTCGCAATTCTGACTTTTTTCCACGCAACTGTGATATAAACTTGCAATTTTGACTTTTTTTTCACAGTTGTAAGATAAAGTTGAGTTATAAACTCGCAATTGACTTTTTCCCTCGCAATTGTGAGATAAAGATGAGTTATAAACTCACAATTGTGATAAATTCGCAATTCTGACTTTTTCCATGCAATTGTGATAAAAACACAATTTTGACTTTTTTTCTTGCAATTGTAAGATAAAGTTGAGTTATAAACTCGCAATTGTGATATAAACTCACAATTCTGACTTCTTCCTCGCAATTGTGATATAAACTCACAATTCTGACTTCTTCCTCGCAATTGTGATATAAACTCACAATTTTGACTTTTTTTCTCACAATTGTAAGATAAAGCGGAGTTATAAACTTGCAATTGTGATATAAACTCGCAATTTTGACTTTTTTTCTCACAATTGTAAGATAAAGCGGAGTTATAAACTTGCAATTGTGATATAAACTCGCAATTTTGACTTTTAAAGTCCAATTCTAAGGGAAAAAAGACTGACATTTTTCTCAGAATTGCAAGTTTATTTCTCACAATTCTGATTTCTTTTGTCAGAATTGTGTGATATAAAGTCACAATTGCTTGTTATAAAGTCAGAATTGTGAGATAAAAAGTCACCAATTATACCTTTTTTATTTTTTAATCAGAGGCGGAAACAAGCTTCCACACTTCTTCCACTCTTTTCAATGTTTTGAGCACCTGGTTGGCGTAATGCTTTGGTAACTTTTTCCTCTGCTCGATCTCCATCCCCTCTTCATCTGTGCTGTTCTCCAGCTGTTGCGCACTCTTCTTCTCTTCATCCTCCTCATCCTCACTGTCGACTCCGGTCCAGTCTCCATCTGCCAGACGACGGGCGTGATTCACGTAGTTCAGCCTCTTCCTGCCAACATAATGTCTTCGATTAGTGTCAGTGCATCAAAATAAAGGTCAAGGGTTGCTAGGGTATTGTAGGTGGTTGCTAGGGAGTTGCTAAGGTGTTTTGATGTCACTGTGACTTTAACTCACTCTTTCTGGAACTCGAGGAACCTCCTGCGCCGTTCACTCTGCTCCAGAACACTGTATTTGCTCTTGTACTGGGCCAGGCGTGGATGAGGAGCAGATGTGCTGTTGGGTTCTCTGGATACAGAGAAGCTGGAGGAGAGTGCCTGGGTGAGATCCTCCATGATGGATCTGTGACAACACACAATAGAGTACAAATCACTCTGACACACTTATAGGCAATAATACGTGTCGGTTATGTATATAAAACCAATGAGGTATTTCAAAAGCAAACAGAAATCACATTTAGATGAACACAAAACAACCACCACCATGTCACGTACAGATAAACCGACTGCAGGCTGTAAACACGTGATCACAATCCCATCAGAGCTGCTCTAAAGTCCTTTACTCATGATTCTGAGTAACAGAAATACGAAGGGAATGAAACTCAGTGAAACACACAAACACAAACTGCGGAGAAACACGCGCTGAAACGCAATGGCGCACTGACGTCATCAATCCTCACCGCGGCCGAACAAAATCCATCGCGGAGTTTCGGCGATTAGTGAAGTTCTCAAAATGATTTTATTGTTGTTAAAGTTCAGTCGATTTACTTATACTAATTCAGTTACATTCTATAAAATGTGCTGTATTAATTCGGCTAATACCCTTTAAGTTCTAACGCTTAATAATATTACAAAAAAGTAAGCTAGTGAGACTATAATTATCTATAATGTCTAAATTATATTTATCATTTAGAAATGATATTTAATGGTCTAAATGATATTTATTTTAACTTGCCACCGTAAACTTTGTGCCCCCAACCAGACGCCTGTATAAATAAATATGACGTATTTACTTTCTATCATTTTTGTACGGTCAGAATATTACCATTAAAATTTACAAACAAAACAAATTAAAACAAGTTATTTTTTTACATCTGCGCGAAAAAAATGACTTCAAAGTTCTGTTAGGAAGACGAGAAATTATATCATAAATCCGATCAAATATTCAAAATAGAGTAGCAGAAAAAAAGCGATTTTACCACAAAATAAATACATAAATCAAGAAGATGTCATTTAAAGATATAGAAAGAAAGAGGTGGTTTTAACAAGATTTCAGGACTAAATGCATCACTATAAGGGTCATTCTTCAATTGGGGTGGCAAATGAGAGGCAGAAATTGATTTCTTTTAATAAAATGTATTGCTATGCATTTAAAATTAGTTTAATATGCTATATCCATTACAATTGAAGCTTAATAATATTTTGATTTTTAAATAATTTTAATCAAACACTGGTGAAACAACCACTTATTTCTGTGGTGTTACCAATATTTGAAGTCAAATTTGGTTTGTTCTAAAATGAGCAGGGATATGCAACTTTAGGTAATAATCAATAAACAAATAAATTACTTTAAGGACTCAGTTTCATTGATTATTTAAATTTCATTTTTAAAAGAAATGTTTAATTGTTCATCTTTGGCCTCTATTTTTGCCAAAGAAAAATTGTTTCTTTTTTTAAAAAAAAAAAAAATTGGATATACATCAAAAAAGGCAGGAAAAATGGTCTGTGCAACCTTTATAGTCTTTATTCTAAAAGATTAAAACCTAAAAACATTAAATTATAAGATTAAATGGCTTTGTAGAAAAGAAATTTCAGATACATTTTGAAGTAACACCGCAGACGTAATATTGTACAAGGTTTAACAATTAAAAGTTTGTTGAGCAAAATGATGAATTTCATCATAAGTAGGAATACAAGAAGTACCTACTCTGATAAAAGAACATTTAGAGAAACTGTATGAAAAAATATATAATTAAAACAACATGCAACCTGTTTTGTAAAGGGACAGTTTAACCAAAAATGAAAATTCTGTCATCATACTCCCCCTCAATAAAGTCCTAATTTACAGCTTATTAATAGTTAGTAAAGTCATTGTTAAATTTAGGTATTAAAAATGTAGAATACGGTCATGCAAAATAAGGCATTCATATGTGCTTGATAAGTACTAATAAACAGCCCTTCTAGTAATATGCATGATAATAAACAACTAAAAGACCCTAAAATAAAGTGTTATTAAATATAACACAAATATGTTAAATATTCTACTGTTAAAGGGTTAGTTCACCCAAAAATGAAAATTCTGTCATTTATTACTCACCCTCATGTTGTTTCACACCCGTAAGAACTTTGTTAATCTTCGGAACACAAATTAAGATATTTTAGTTGAAATCCGATAGCTCCGTGAGGCCTTCATAGGGAGCAATGGACACTTCCTCTCTCAAGATCCATAAAGGTACTAAAAACATATTTAAATCAGTTCATGTGAGTACAGTGGTTCAATATTAATATTATAAAGCGACAGGAATATTTTTGGAGCGCCAAAAAAACTAAATAACGACTTATTTAGTGATGGCCGATTTCAAAACACTGCTTCAGGAAGCATCGGAGCACAGATGAATCAGTGTGTCGAATCTGCTGTTCGGAGCGCCAAAGTCACGTGATTTCAGCCGTTGGCAGTTTGACACGCGATCTGAATCATGATTTGATACACTGATTCATTTATGCTCCGATTCATGAAGCAGTGTTTTGAAATCGGCCATCACTAAATAAGTCGTTATTTTGTTTGTTTTTTTCACCAAAAATATTCTCGTTGCTTTATAATATTAATATTGAACCACTGTACTCACATGAACTGATTTAAATATGTTTTTAGTACATTAATGGATCTTGAGAGAGGAAATGTCATTGCTCCCTATGGAGGCCTCACGGAGCCATCGGATTTCAACTAAAATATCTTAATTTGTGTTCCGAAGATGAATGAAACGGCATGGTTGTGGAACGGCATGAGGGTGAGTAATAAATGACATTATTTTCATTTTTGGGTGAACTAACCCTTTAACTTTCTTACCCTTGTGGCAAAACAATAGGTGGCGCAATGTGTCTATGGTGTGGGAAACGTCAAATACTCCAAAGAAGAAGAAGAAGAAGAAGATAGAGAAAGATACAGTCCGTTGGTTGAACTGGAGGGAGCGAAAACATTTGCAGTAGAGCGAAATTATCTGGATTAATAATGAAACGCAGCTACCCCGGTGAAGCTGAAAACAGAACAGACAAAAAAGAGTGTGGTCAAACTCCCCAGATTATCCTCCTTCTCTGCACACAAACTCCACGGCTGTTGGTCAACACCGTCAGCGTTGCAGCAGCTCCTATCCAAAGGACGAGTTTTACCCATGGTTTTACCTCTCTCCCGAGTCCGGCCCCGGAAAATAACAATGTGCCGGTGAGTGTAGCTCACGAACAACACAACACAAACAACACACAGACAGTGTTACTGAATGACGACCCTGCTTTCTGACCAAAACATCTGTCAGACAAATAGCGCGGTGATCTTGTTAGGAGAGGGACAGTTCAAATCACAGATGATTTCCCAGTTAATTAACACCGATGGCGATTATTCATTATATTCTTTCACGTTGAGAAAATACAACATTTACAAGATTACATTAAGATTTTGACGTTTACAAATGTAGAAAAAAGTTTACTATGAAATATGTAATCTGGGTTACTTAATCACATTCCAAAAATTATATAGCCTACTTGTAATTAGATTATATTATATTTTAAAATACTCGCAGACTACATTTTTATTGATTACATGATTACTGCAGTCGTGTTCAATATATACATTTTGTATATATACATCATGAATCCATGTCTTATTCTGAATCGCTACGGTACATCTATAAGTGTTTATATTGGGACTATTTTAGGCTGGTTCGGGTCGTACCGCTGCGGAGTAATACAGCACCTGCGTGACTCGTCATAGACATAAACAGAGAGAAGTAGCTCCGGCTACAATGTTCTTCCGCAAGATCCATTCAGTTTTGTTTATTAACCGCTAGAGCGCCAAAAGTTATGGAATGCAGCTTTAATATTCACAAAATGGCGGCAAATTATTAATAATTTATTGATTCTCACTAATTGTTTTTTTTTTTTTAAATTGTCCTTTTTAAAACAGCCTAGTGCTTATGTTCAAAGTCTTCCCATCAGTGGCGACACATCATAAATAAACTATTTCTTACTTTTGTGTTTTATCTTGATTGTTTTTATTTAAAAAATGTGCATTTTATGGTTTAATTCATTATTACCTTTTCATCAACTTACAGAGCCCCCCCGCACAAAGCTCTTCTTTCACAAAGCTCAGTTTGGGAAACCCTGATGTAATGTAGCGTTTAATGCATCTTCATTTTGTAGATGACAAATTTTCAAAAAACAATTCTCTTTGCATATTTATACCACTATAGTACATAATTATCCTATTCAGGTCTATGTGATAAACAGGTTAATGCTAAAAGTAATCTATAAGTAGTCTGATTACATTACCTAAAATGTATGATGTAATAAATTACGTTTAATAACTATAATATTTATCATGTAATTTATATTCAATAATGGACTACAGTTTGGAAAGTAATATACCCAACACTTACTAGGACCCCTAGATCACTAAGTTATGTAATATAATATATATATATATATATATATATATATATATATATATATATATATATATATATATATATATATATTCCTATGTGTATTCAATTAATGCCACTGCTTATACATGATTAATTTAATTTTGCATGAGGTACAGAGATTTCCTTACATAACTTATAAACATATATACATATTTGTGTGTGTAAATCAATATTTTGAGAATGTATATTATGTATATTTTTGCTGACAGATGTAAAATGGTGTGTGTTTGTTTGCCCTGCACAGTTGCATCGGACAGTACTGAGGCGAGGACATGATCCTCTTCTCTCCATTGAGAAATGCTCAAGCTGCTGCAACATGTTCCACTGTGACTACTGTAAGATGCTGCATAAACATTTACACGAGGCAAAAAATCATGTTGCAAATCATCTTCGAAATGCTGTTCAACAGGAAGGTATGTGCGAATTAATTTAAATGTCTTTATACAGTTCAAGGAAAAACATAATGACAAATGATTAAAGGGGTCCTTGATTATGATTTCACTTTTTTAACTTTAGTTAGTGTGTAATGTTGCTGTTTTAGCATAAACAACATCTGCAAAGTTACAGTGCTCAAAGTTTAATGCAAAGGGAGATATTTTCTTTTACACAAATCGCTTTTGCAGTTGCATTCTAAAAGTTCTTTCTGAGTCTCTCCATCAGTGTCGACTCCGGTTTGAACAATGTAAGGCTGAACAATGTTACTGAAAATCCTCATTTTGGCTGCGAGAGATTCTCCAGCTTTGTTGTTGTTGAGCAACTGCCGCTTCATCCCAAAACCTCTACAGAATCGCTGCACTGAACTGTATAAAACATTATTGTAAAAATGACTAATGACTGTTGAAAATATTCTCTCCACATTTTAGGTTTTGTCATCATCAAGTGTGGTCTAGGCTGCAGACAAGCGCCACATTTTCACTGCTGCTACTGCACGTCAACGTTAATCAGAAGGGATGCTCTGATTAAACATTTAACAGCTTGTAGAAATACATCATACAAACAGCCTCCACCCATAGTGCCAGCAGCAGCACCACCACCTCCATCCACAGCAGAAGTACCTCCGTCACAAGTGCCTCCATCCCCAGCAGAAGAACCCCTATCCCCAGCACAAAGACCTCCATCCACAGCAGAAGGACCTCCATCCTCAGCAGAAGAACCCCTATCCCCAGCAGAAAGACCTCCACACACAGCAGATGGACCCCCATCCCCAGCAGAAGAACCCCTATCCCCAGCAGATGGACCTCCATCCCCAGCAGAAGAACCCCTATCCCCAGCAGATGAACCTCGATCCACAGCAGAAGAACCCCTATCCCCAGCAGATGGACCTCGATCCACAGCAGAAGGACCTCCATCCTCAGCAGAAGAACCCCTATCCCCAGCACAAAGACCTCCACACACAGCAGATGGACCTCGATCCACAGCAGAAGGACCTCCATCCTCAGCAGAAGAACCCCTATCCCCAGCACAAAGACCTCCACACACAGCAGATGGACGTCCATCCTCAGCAGAAGGACCTCCATCCTCAGCAGAAGAACCCCTATCCCCAGCAGATGGACCTCCACACACAGCAGATGGACCTCCATCCACAGCAGATGGACCTCCACACACAGCAGATGGACCTCCATCCACAGCAGAAGGACCCCCATCCTCAGCAGAAGAACCCCTATCCCCAGCAGAAAGACCTCCACACACAGCAGATGGACCTCCACACACAGCAGAAGGACCCCCATCCCCAGCAGAAAGACCTCCACACACAGCAGATGGACCTCCATCCCCAGCAGAAGAACCCCTATCCCCAACAGAAAGACCTCCATCCAAAGCAGCAGCTCCTCCAACTCCAGCTGAAGGACCTCCATCCGCAGCAGCTTCATCATCAGCAGTAAGATTACACGTTCGACAGCAAGTCAGGGTTGCTTGCCCACACTGCGACATTCAAATAAATAAAAGGAACTTGCTGGTTCACATAAACAGAAGACACAGGCACAATACTTTGTGGAAAGATTTGACTTCAAATAATAACAAAGATGAGGATGTGGAAGCTTTTTTCTGCTACAAAATAAAAAAGGTAATTGCGACTTTTTATCTCCCAAATCTGAATTTTTTTTCTCGCAATTCCGAGTTTATATTCCAACTTTATATCTCACTATTTTGAGAAAAAAGCCACAATTGTGAGTTATTAAGTTGGAATTGCGAGGAAAAAAGTCAGAATTGTGAGTTAAAAACTCGGAATTGTGAGAAAAAATAGAATTGTGAGTTATAAAGTTGGAATTGTAAGAAAATAAGGCAGAATCGTGAGTAAAAAACTCGGAATTGTGAGAAAAAAATAGAATTGTGAGTTATAAAGTTGGAATTGTAAGAAAATAAGGCAGAATCGTGAGTTCTAAACTCAGAATTGTGAGTAAAAAACTGAGAATTGTGAGTAAAAAACAGAATTGTGAGGGGAAAAAAGTTGGATTTGCAAGAAAAAATCAGAATTGTGAGTTATAAACTGGGAAATGTGAGGGGAAAAAAAGTCGGAATTGCAAAGAGAAAAGTCAGAATTGTGAGGAAAAAAGTCAGAATTGTGAGTTATAAAGTTGGAATTGTGAGAAAAAAGTCCAAATTATGAATTATAAACTCGGAATTGTGAGGGAAAAGTCAGAATTGTGAGTTATAAACTGAACAGTGAGTTATAAACTCGGAACTGTGAGGAAAAAACTCGGAATTGTTAGAAAAAATCAGAATTGTGAGTTAAAAACTCAGAATTGTGAGAAGGTCAGAATTGCGAGGAAAAAAGTCAGAATTGTGAGAAATATAGTCAGAATTGTGAGTTATAAAGTTGGAATTGTCAGAAAAAAGAATTCACTTTTGTAATTAACTCGCAATTCTGACTTTTTTCTCGCAATTCTGAGTTTATATCTCAAAATTCTGTGAAAAAAGTCAGAATTGCAAGATTTAAAACTCACAATTACCTTTTTTAATTTTTTATTCCATGGCGGACACAAGCTTCCATATATTCATACTATTAATATCTCATTAAATGAGCTAGCTACTACTTATCCAAACGGTGCACTTGAAAATCAATTCACAGGTGGACATTGCCTATGGCAACTTTTAGCATGTGGTTAGTGTGTGTATTATAGGAAGTCGTCATAGTTTTTGTATAGCCTGTTTGTATATTTGCTGACAGATGTTAAAGTGTTGTGTTTGTTTACCCTGCACAGTTGCATCGGACAGTACTGAGGCGAGGACATGATCCTCTTCTCTCCATTGAGAAATGCTCAAGCTGCTGCAACATGTTCCACTGTGACTACTGTAAGATGCTGCATAATCATTTACACCAGGCACAAAATCATGTTGCAAATCATCTTCGAAATGCTGTTCAACAGGAAGGTATGTGTGAATTAATTTAAATGTCTTTACACAATTCAATTATTCTGTGTGTGTGTAAGTTTATCAATCCTTCTGGTCATTTCTCCCTCAAATCTGGGGTTTTGTTCTTCTGCGTTCATCATTACGTCATTACGTTGGGTCAGTGTTAATACCGTTCTCGCCGCAAATCGATGTTTTCAGAAAATGAAGCATAGATGAAGATGCCATTTTGAAGTGTCTAAAATATGTGGAGGAAAAAATGGATTCACAAACTTTGTCACAATATGTAAATTGCTCAACAAATGATTAATATTCCCTAGCCTCACAGTTGTAGACTAATTATCTGAAGAAAATGTATTTTATTCTTTTATGTTGCTTTTTCCCCTTCTCTGTTTTACCTAGGTTTTGTCATCATCAAGTGTGGTCTAGGCTGCAGACAAACGCCACATTTTCACTGCTGCTACTGCAAGTCAACATTAATCAGAAAGGATGCTCTGATTAAACATATAACAACTTGTAAAAATACATCAGACAGACAGTCTCCACCCATAGTGCCAGCAGCACCACCACCACCTCCATCCACAGCAGAAGTACCTTCATCCCGAGTAGAAGGACCTCCACCAGAAGTACCTCCATCTCCACCAGAAGTAGCTCCATTCCCATCACAAGTACCTCCATCCACAGCAGAAGTGCCTCCATTCCCAGCAGCTTCATCATCAGCAGTAAGATTACGTGTCCGGCAGCAAGTCAGGGTTGCTTGCCCACACTGCGACATTCAAATAAATAAGAAGAACTTGCTGGTTCACATAAACAGAAAACACAGTCACACCACTGTTCTGTGAAAATTAGACTTACTGTAATATTGAGGATGGATGATGTTTATGTAATTTTGTTGTTGTTTTGTTTTGTAAAATGTCTTGTTTTAACCTATTAAAATCTCATGAAAAACAAATGTGTTCTTGAAACTTAATATACTAAAATGTTCACCCAAAACTGAAAATATTGTCATTTATTACTCACCCTCATGTCGTTCCACACCCGTAAGACCTTCGTTCATCTTCGGAACGCAAATTGAGATATTTTTGTTGAAATCCGAGAGCTCAGTGAGGCCTCCATAGCCAGCAATGACATTTCCTCTCTCAAGATCCATTAATGTACTAAAAACATATTTAAATCAGTTTATGTGAGTACAGTGGTTCAATATTAATATTATAAAGCGACGAGAATATTTTTGGTGCGCCAAAAAAAACCCCAAATAACGACTTATATAGTGATGGCCGATTTCAAAACACTGCTTCAGGAAGCTTTGGAGCATAATGAATCAGCGTATCGAATCAGCGGTTCGGAGCGCCAAAGTCATGTGATTTCAGCAGTTTGGCGGTTTGACACGTGATCAGAATCATGATTCGACACAGAAGAATCATAACGCTCCAAATCTTCCTGAATCAGTGTTTTGAAATCAGCCATCACTAAATAAGTCGTTATTTTGTTTTTTTTTGGCGCACCAAAAATATTCTCGTCGCTTTATAATATTAATATTGAACCACTGTACTCACATGAACTGATTTAAATATGTTTTTAGTACCTTTATGGATCTTGAAAGAGGAAATGTCATTGCTCAGGCTTCACTGAGTCATCAGATTTCAACAAAAATATCTTAATTTGCGTTCCGAAGATGAACAAAGGACTTACGGGTGTGGAACGACATAAGGGTGAGTAATAAATGACAGAATTTTCATTTTTGGGTGAACTAACCCTTTAATATCTTGTTATAAATTTTTCCTAGATTAAAGATTATAATAACTGCACATTTTGCTGTTCAAGGTTAATATAAATAAATTCAGCAACATTTAGTGAGGCGTATCATATTCATTAATCAGATATGATTCGGATATATTCATAAATAGCCTTAAAAATAAAATAAATAGCCTTAAAAACAAGATCGATTGCTGAAAAATAGGCAATTTTAGCTATGCCAGCATCTAAAATTCCACACAAGTTTTTTGCAACAATAAACATGTTTTTCATTAGCTTGAAATTCCCGCCGACGAAGGGCTTGTAATAATGTTAACAGCCAGTGATGGCGCTTCACTAGGTTCACACAGGTGGAGCTGGACGTCAAGCCCCGCCCATTTATTGTCACGTGGTTGCTGTTAGTTTTCTCAGCGCTGCATTAGGATGAACCAATCACAGCTGATAGTGATTATTGGATAAGAGTAATATTTATTATTTTTTGATAGAGTTCTGTGCGGATTTCAATGTAATAATCATTTTAAATTGTATTATTCTTGTGTCCAAACGTTTTCGCTCACCAAAGAAACGTCCCGTGATTTGAATTCTGCAATCTGAGCGATACCAGCATTTGTACACTATGTAGTTGACTGTGTTTTTAGTTGACTAGAAGCTCACAACACTGTTCAGATGCTCCAGTGGTTGTCTCGACCGCCGCGCGGCGCCACAAACGCGATTGTAAAGCTCACGCTGAACTGCGCGACTCTTCATTGTTCGGTCGTCACGTCATGGAAAGAGTTACTGCGTTTTCGCTCAAAGTTAAGAAATACTTTATGAAAAACTCTTCACGGACCTGTTGAATCACATCTCGAAGGAAATACTATGAACACACAGCGATTTGAACGGGTTCTGAGGATTATAAAGATGCTTTAGAAGTACTTTTTGTTCTTTTGTTGGCGGAATGCAAAAGGATGCGTTTATTTCCCATCTCTATCCGGGACGAAATGCTGGTATAATGTTTTCATCTGGAGTTTAGTTCAGCCGGATTTGCAAAACAGCTGTTTGTTTGTTTTTAAAAATATTTTTGCAGCATGCAAAATGGCTAAAACTTTAGTTATTATGAGGCACTTGAACTGAATGTGTTTGCCGGTTTATGCTGGACGGGATTTGTGGATTTATGGGTTTATTTTTTTGCGGCTGAAGATTCTGGCTTTGTGGAATAATGAAACGACATAAATTAAGGGAAGTTGGAGAATAACAACCTGACAGGGAGTTCCAACATGTAACTCTTTATCTACAAATGCAGAATATCGGAATTATTTCCGAGGAAAATTAAGATTCCTGTTGTCTTGTGGTCAGTAATTTTAGAACTTTATCTTGAAGAATATTTACCAACAAACTACTAAAGTGCTATGAATACATTAAGAAATACTGCTGTACTAAATACCCAGTTAACTTTTAAGTTATCTAAAAGCTTTTTGTTTAGTGCAGTCTGATATGAGGTAAGGGAACCATTTTTTTTGTTGCATCTGGCTTGCAAAAGTTACAAAAATGTCCCTGAGAGCCAAAGCCCTCTACACTTTCCAAAGTGAGAACAAGGAGGAGATAAGCATCCAGGAGAATGAAGAGCTGGTCATTTTCGACGAGAACTCTGTGGACGGCTGGCTACAAGGTGAGAACAGCCGAGGAGAGCGAGGTTTGTTTCCCGCCTCGTACGTCCAGATCATTCGGCTCCGATCCGGGTCCAACCTGACGGATCAATCCCTCAGCTCACCTGGAAGCTCTCCTGGTAAGGACTTGTCGTACATCCACACACCTTCCACGACCTTGCCAAGTGACGACGATGACGACTGGGACGACTGGGATGAAACCTCAACGGTGGTTGAGGATGAGGACCCTCGGAGAGGGGTGGGTGCCAATGGACATTCCCAAAGTCCGTATTCCAACCCCAACGTCCACTACCGAGCCAAGCCGCACATGGAGCGTCAGGACAGCATGTCGAGCAACAGGAAGGGCAGCATGGTGGGAAGAAACTTGAACCGATTCTCCAGCTTCGTGCGCTCAGGTGTGGAGGCCTTCGTGCTTGGCGACGTTCCCATGATGGCCAAGATCGCCGAGTCGTACTCCATCGAAATGGGCCCCCGGGGGCCGCAGTGGAAGGAGAGCCCTCAACCCTTCTCCTGTTCCATTGAAGACCCTACCAAACAGACGAAGTTCAAAGGCATTAAGACGTACATCTCGTACCGCGTGACCCCTAGTCACACTAGCAGGCCGGTTTACCGCCGCTACAAGCACTTTGACTGGCTGTACAACAGACTACTGCACAAATTCACGGTGATTTCCGTGCCGCACCTCCCGGAGAAACAGGCCACGGGACGGTTCGAGGAAGACTTCATCGAGAAGAGGAAGAGGAGGCTCATTTTATGGATGGACCACATGACCAGCCACCCCGTGCTGTCTCAGTACGAGGGTTTTGAACACTTCCTCATGTGCGGAGACGACAAACAGTGGAAACTCGGGAAGAGGCGGGCAGAGAAGGATGAGATGGTCGGGGCTCATTTCATGCTCACCTTCCAGATTCCCAACGAGCACCAGGACCTTCAGGACGTGGAGGAGCGCATTGACTCCTTCAAGGCGTTCGCCAAAAAGATGGACGACAGCGTGATGCAGTTGACGCATGTCGCGTCGGAACTAGTCCGCAAACACCTTGGAGGATTCCGGAAGGAGTTCCAGAGGCTGGGGAACGGCTTTCAGTCCATCAGCCAGTCGTTCCTGCTGGACCCTCCTTACAGCTCGGACGCCCTGAGCAACGCCATCTCGCACACAGGCCGCACCTACGAGAACATCGGGGAGATGTTCGCCGAGCAGCCCAAATACGACCTGTTTCACATGCTGGATAAACTGTCGCTGTACCAGGGCCTGCTGTCCAACTTTCCAGACATCATCCATCTGCAGAAAGGTAAAGTGACTCGTTCACCCATGATTGACTCTCTTTCAGAGTTTCTTTGTTTTGTGGAACACAGAAGAAGATATTTAAAAAATGTCTCGGTGTTGTTTTTGACCATACAATTTAAGTAAGTAAAACTATAAAAAACTTTTTCATTACTTGAAATAAAAGTAAACGTTAAAGGATTAGTTCACTTTCAAATAAACTTTTCCTGATAATTTACTCACCCCCATGTCATCCAAGATGTTCATGTCTTTCTTTCTTCAGTCGAAAAGAAATTAAGGTTTTTGATGAAAACATTCCAGGATTATTCTCCATATAGTGGACTTCAATGGCGGTTGAAGGTCAAAATGACAGTTTCAGTGCAGCTTCAAAGAGCTTTAAACGATACCAGACGAGGAATAAGAGTCTTAACTAGCGAACCGATCGGTCATTTAAAAAACAAAAATACAACTGTATATGCTTTATAAACACAAATTATCGCCTTCCAAGTGCTTCCGCCAAAACCGCACTTTCGTATTCTTCAAAAAGTTTACGCTGTATGTCCTATGCCTTCCCTATTCTACTTACGGAAAAAATGGAACTGGCGCTGCGTTCGTTCCGTAAGTAGAATAGGGAAGGTGTAGGACATACAGCGTAAGCTTTTTGAAGAATATGGAAATGCGGTTTTGGCGGAAACACTTGGAAGGCGATCATTTGTTTATATAAAGCATATACATTTACATTTTTTTCGAAAATGACAGATCGTTTCGCTAGATAAGACTCTTATTCCTCGTCTGGTATCATTTAAAGCACTTTAAAGCTGCACTGAAACTAATTTTGATCATTTGGAGGCCATTGAAGTCCACTATAAGGAGAAAAATCCTGGAATGTTTTCATCAAAAACATTAATTTCTTTTCGACTGAAGAAAGAAAGACATGAACATCTTGGATGACATGAGGGTGAGTAAATTATCAGGAAAATCTTTTTTGAAAGTGAACTAATCCTTTAAAGGGTTAGTTCACCCAAAAATTAATTACTCATCCTCATGTTGTTCCAAACCAGTAAGACCTTCATTCATCGTCGGAGCACAAATTAAGATTTTTTTGATGAAATCTGAGAGATTTCTGTCCCTCCATTGATAGCTACGAAACTGACACTTTGACGATTCAAAAAGTTCATAAAGAGATTGTAAAACTAATCCATATGAATTGAGCGGTTTATTCCAAATTTTCTGAAGAGACTAGATCACTTTATATGATGAACAGATTTAATTTAGGCTTTTATTCACAGATAAATATTCATCAACACACACATTAGTTGTGGTAAACAGAAGCTAAAGCATGTTTGCTTGATGTGCGAGAACCAATGAGGTTCATTCTCATGTGTTACGCAGTAGGGCTGGGTATTGACACAATTTTCACCATTCGATTCGATTACTATTCACATGCTTGCGATTCGTTTACGATTTCGATTCGATTCAATATCGATTATTTTGGATGTAGCATTTTAGTTACAGTACATGGCAAATTTTCTAGAGGAAAAAATCTGTAAACTAATGCTGTAAACTACACATGGGAGTCAGTTGGTGCTACTATAATAATATTGAAGGTTAAATTAACTTATTTATTTATATACACTCAATGATGTTTTTATTATAAATAAAGTTTAGAATTACATAATCATATTTCTACACCAATTTGTTTTTTTTTTTAAATATATAAACATTTAAATCGTGGCTATCATAACTGATTTATTCAAACATGCATTAATATTGAAGAACATTAAAAATTATAATGAATATGTAACGGTGCATAGTTATATTTATCAGAATGTTGCTTTCTAGAGTTCACTTTTCTAGCTGACTAATGAGTTTATGGTCACTGAATATGTTTTTCTGAGGTAAATGTGACGTTATGTGACATTGTTTATAAGCTGTTGCATTGACGTCTTTCCGAGATTGAAACACGGTTTCGATTTCGGTAAGTTGTACTGTGTATTTTAACATACCTTCAGATGTTTATTCATGTTTATGTCGTGCTGTAACTGATATTAAAGCGGAGGAGAGGATGTTCACATGTGCTCCGTACTGCTGCTTATCGATTCTTGGGATTTAAGAATCAATATCGGTTCGTAAAAATGAGAATCGATTAAAATTGAGAAATCAATATTTTTTACCCAGCCCTATTACGCAGCACGTTTGAGCTTCCACAAGACGTTTGTTCTCGCATATCAAGCAGGTTCGATTGAGTTTCTGTTATGTTTGCTGATCAATGTTTATATATGTATAAAAGCCCAAATTCAATCTGTTCATCATATAAAGCGATCGAGCCTCTTCAGAAAATTTGGACTGTCTATGGAGGGACAGAAATCTCTCAGATTTCATCAAAAAGATCTTCATTTGTGCTCCGACGATGAACGAAGGTCTTACTGGTTTGGAACGACATGAGGGTGAGTAATTAATAACAGAATTTTCATTTTGGGGTAAACTATCGCTTTAATTAAAATAAAATAAAATATAAAAAACTTATTTCTCATTTTTGTTTTACTAACTAAAACTGCAAAAAAAACAACAACTAATAAATAAATTTAAAAAATGACAAAAACAACAGAATTACTAAAATTTAAACTAAAATGAAAACAAAAAAGTCAGCCAGATTTTGGCTAGTTTAGCCAGATTTTGAAGCCAATAAAATGCATCCATCCATCATAAATATAATCCATACAGCTCCAGGGGGTTAATAAAGGCCTTCTGAAGTGAAGTGCTGGGTTTTTGTAAGAAAAATATCCATATTTAAAACTTTATTAACTATAATAAACGATGAGGATATTTTTAAATATATCTCTGATTGTGTTCGTCTGAAGTGGTTCAATGTTGATATGTTCCCCATTGACATGGACAAGAGCAGTTGAAACATTCTTCAAAATATCTTCTTTTGTGTTCCAACGACATGAGGGTGAGAAATTGATGATGGGATTTTTATTTTTGGTTGAATTATTAGTAAACAGACTACTGTCAGAGTTGTTTTTTTAAGGTATGTGCTGATAAATGGGTTAAACACTGTTGTATTTTACACATGAGTGTAGAAATTAAGCATTTATCATTCATTGTATCACCTCAACCTTTTAGAATAGTTTCTAAACCCCTTAGTTTAGACTGTGTGCTTGTTTCTGAACCTGTTGACTTGTTCAAATGTGGGGCACACAGCTGGACTGACCCAGTGACATCATGCCTGTAGGCAGCCAATCACATGTGTTGTTATTTACGAGCAGGGGTTAGTGGGCCTCGCATTGTGGACTGGAGTGAATTTTGCTGTCGATGATGTCAGGTCTCAAAGGTGACTTGCAGAGACATTTTAAAGCTGAAAAGTGATGCGTCTGACATTTACAGGCAGTTAAGAAAGAGAAAATTCTGGCCCTGCTCCTGACGGGAAGCATCCTCCTCATTCTCAGTCTAAATCACAGGAAGTGGGGGAAATTAATCAGTGCTCTCAAGTCCAAGACATTAAAGCTCAATCAGTTTGTGGCTCAGACAAGCTTCCACTTTCATTATGATCCTTTTGTGGAATGTCATAGTGATGTTAAGAATGTCTCGCTCATGAGAGCTCAGACTTAACATATGCTGACATCCTGACACGCAGTAAACGCCAGTATTTACAGTACGGGATGAAATTTGGACACACTTTGGGCCTGTTTGCACCTGGTCACTTCATGCGCTCTCACTGATCGGATAGCTATCCAATTTGTTAAATCTGGTCCATTTACACTTGGCCACATAAATGTGTCTTCACAAAATGAATATAAATTTGATCTTCAAATCCGAGTCACGTCAACAAAATCAACTGATATGTGCTGCATTTTATTAATCGTAAGCTAATTTCAAGATTAAAGACTGCAATAGAAGATTGAGCAGCACTGGTAAGATCATTTAGTCTCACTATTTTTAATGAGGATTTGAGCTTCAGGATGCGACGCCAAACTTTCAGTTTAATTTGCGGCAGTTTGCAGAAGTTAAAGGAGCTGTAGAACGTGTTTTCAAAAGATGTCTATTAATGTTTTGATGTCTGTTAATAAGTCTAAGGTGTCCACTGAATGTGTCTGTGAAGTTTCAGCACAAAATACCCCATAGAATTCATTTTTTTAACTGCCTATTTTGGGGCATCATTAAATATGCGCCGATTCAGGCTGCGGCCCCTTTAAATTCTCGTGCTCCCCGCCCCCGAGCTCGCGACTGCCTTAAACAGCATAAACAAAGTTCGCACAGCTAATATAATCCTCAAAATGGATCTTTACAAAGTGTTCGTCATGCAGCATGTCTAATCGCGTAAGTTCTGTGTTTATTTGGATGTTTACATTTGATTCTGAATGAGTTTGAGGCTGTGCTCCGTGGCTAAAGCTAACATTACACACTGTTGGAGAGATTTATAAAGAATGAAGTTGTGTTTATGAATTATACAGACTGCAAGTGTTTAATAATGAAAATAGCGACAGCTCTTGTCTCTGTGAATACAGTAAGAAACGATGGTAACTTTAACCACATTTAACAGTACATTAGCAACATGCTAACAAAACATTTAGAAAGACAATTTACAAATATCACTAAAAATATCATGATATCATGAATCATGTCAGTTATTATTGCTCCATCTGCCATTTTTCGCTATTGTTCTTGCTTGCTTACCTAGTCTGATGATTCAGCTGTGCAGATCCAGACGTTAATACTGGCTGCCCTTGTCTAATGCCTCAATCATGGGCTGGCATATGCAAATATTGGGGGCGTACATATTAATGATCCCGACTGTTACGTAACAGTCGGTGTTATGTTGAGATTTGCCTGTTCTTTAGAGGTCTTTTAAACAAATGAGATTTATATACGAAGGAGGAAACAATGGTGTTTGAGACTCACTGTATGTCATTTCCATGTACTGAACTCTTGTTATTCAACTATGCCGAGGTAAATTCAATTTTTCATTCTACGGCACCTTTAAACAACCAGATCCATTTACACTTCATTTGGAATGCGTCTCAAACCACCTTCTGAAGTGGTTTGAGTGATTTGATTTAAAGGATTAGTTCACTTCAGAATTAAAATTTCCTGATAATTTCCTCACCCCCATGTCATCCAAGATGTTTATGTCTTTCTTTCTTCAGTCAAAAAGAAATTAAGGTTTTTGAGGAAAACATTCCAGGATTTTTCTCCATATAGTGGACTTCACTGGGGTTCAACAGGTTGAAGGTCCAAATGTCAGTTTCAGTGCAGCTTCAAAGAGCTCTACATGATCCCAGACGAGGAATAAGGGTCTTATAAAGCGAAATGATCGGTCATTTTCTAAAAAAAAAAAAAAAAGTATATACTTTTTGACAACAAATGCTCATCTTGCACTGCTTTGCGATGTGCCACGCATTACGTAATCACGTTGGAAAATAATAATTTCGCTAGATAAGACCCTTATTCTTCGGCTGGGATCGTGTAGAGCCCTTTGAAGCTGCACTAAAACTGACATTTGGACCTTGGATCCCCATTGAAGTCCACTATATGGAGAAAAATCCTGGAAAGTTTTCCTCAAAAACCTTAATTTCTTTCCGATCAAAGAAAGAAAGACATGAACATCTTGGATGACATGGAGGTGAGTAAATAATCAGGAAATTTTAATTCTGAAGTGAACTAATCCCTTAAATCCATCTTGAAAGCATCTTGGAGGGCATTTACAAATTTTACACCTGGTCTTTTCACGGTCAGACAGCTGTCCAATCAGAGAAAATGCATGAAGTGACAGTGTAAACAGGCCTTAAAGCCATGTTCAGACTGTCAGTCGAAATTCAGTTTTTGTGCATATCCGATTGCAATCCAGTCATATTTAGCAAGTGTGAATGTCAATGATTTGAGCAACATTCATATGTGGTTTGAAATCCTATTGATATTTCTTTCAGTTTGACCGCTCTAATCTGATTTCACGTGGTTTATGTCGCTTTCTCAGGCCATGTAAAACGTAAACATGTCAGATGTCGTTAGAAGAAACATGCTGAACATGCTAAATGTAGTGATGTTATTTCCATCAAGAGGTGCAGCAGTTTTTGGACAAGATCTTGTATTAATGCAAGAGGTGAGCTCTCTGTAAAGTCTCCTCCAGCACAACCCAAAGACTTTCAATGAATTTACGGTCATTTAATGCATTTTCAATTAATTTGAGGTACCAATTCATGTGTGAAAATGATTCTTCATGCTCCCTCAAACCCGTTCTTTCACAATTTGAGCCTGATGAATCTTGACATTGCCATCCTGGAATATAGCCATCTTAATACATGATTATTTAAGAAATGAAAAGCTACACACTCCATAAATTAGGGTTAAAAGAGCTGTTCCCAAACATATATCATGCTAGAATCAATAATCACAGCAATAATGATCCAGTCATAGACTCTTAAGTGTTTGCCTGTTTAAATACAAACAGCAGCTTTTTTTAGCAGGGCAGTGTGTCGTGGTCATAAATCAATAAATAGGTATAATAAAAAAAATAGTACCTAGCTGTGTCCAAACTTTTGCCTGGTAGTGTATATTTATGCTTTTACTGATGATTTTAATGATGTCAGTAAAACACGCACTTTGATTTACATACAGAAAGTGTTTCTGATCGTCTAAAAAGAGTGATAGAGGTGTCTAATTCCTCACAACACCTGAGTCAGTGAAATCTCTCAGGTAGTTTACGTGTGGCATTCAAACTGTGATCAACGTGAGGATTTAATGTTGTTAAACAGGTTAGTGCTGCATTGTGGTGAGATCAGTAGATTGTGGAGGTGAACAGAAATGTGCATCATCCTTCCTTGTTACTGAGTTTGCTGAAGGCGTGATTAGTCACATGATCGAGGCACTTGCCAGACCCCAGATTTACGGTTAATGATTTGAAATCAATGGAATATATACATTTTTCCATAAAGTAGAAGTGATTTCAGAGTCCTTAAATCATTATTGTGCCTTTTTAGGTTAAAGTAGCATTATTCTCCAGAATTAGTACTAATCAAATAACCACCCTAAGCAAACAACTGATGTGTGAGTGTGTTGAAAGGAGGCCAGAATGATTGCTCCAGTTTCACATCCACACCCTATAACGGTTGTAACATGATTACTATTCATGTTCAGACACAATGGATCTTAGCGTTCAATGGATAATGGTGTTTTTAAATAATCAAGTTGCTAATAGCAACTAATGGACACAAAACACGCCTCCTACAATAGAAGTCGATTAGAGTTTAGTATATTGCGCTGCTGATGTTAGACACAGGAAGAGTTAGAGCCAGTGTCTCTGATAGCAACAGTGTTGAATCAACATTGATGTTTGACTTGAGTTCAATTTTGAATCAGTGTTATTTTGATATTATAGTTTTTATGAATATTTTAGTTTATATATATATATAGTTGTTTTATATTTAATTGGCTGGACTTTGAAGATGTTTTGTCAAATCTTTTTGGTATATTAAATCAATAACTGTTGCTATCTAGGAAGATAAATTATATCATCTAAATTAACTGGTTTTATTAAAGTCCCCCTGTAGTCAAATTACATTTTTAAATGTTTTTTTCCTGTGAAAAAAATTCTTAATGCCTTAAAATAGCTTGAATGTAACTCTACACCCTTGCCTCATTTAATATACGCAGATCTATGAATATGCAAATTAGCCCCGCCTCCACTCGCTCTCACACAAGCTCAGAGATCCACTCGGTCAACTTACTTACATAAACGCTGCACAATGGTATCGCTCTTTACATCGGACACATGACGGTAATTAATATGATTAGCCTTTAGCTTGACTATGTTAGCAAACAGCTAATAATGTGTTGTTAATGTTACACAAACCATGTTCCTATTCGCCATCTCAGAGTCGGTCAGTTGCCTTCTAACAATCAGTATCCTTACAAACGCTTTGAACAACTCTGAACGCCATTGGAGAAAGGCATATAGTTCATCATAGCATCGTAATATACATCATACACCCGCCATGTTGCTAAATCTACATGATTTTTCACATCAACAGAAAAATATACCAGGATAACCTGGCTTCTCTTGAGACTCCTCTGCTAGTTCACTGTTAATGATATGCGAAAGCCCACCGGCACATTGACGTGATTGGTTACAAGGTAGTTTGTGACGTCAGAAACACCAGTGATTTCAAACCGCGGGTTTGAGACTCTTTTTTTTCACTGCAGTTTTAAGGAGAAAATACTCAGCAATGGTGCTGACATATGAATTTACACATGGTTTGTCTTAAAGCTTATTAAAAACACCAGATAGACATATGAACAACATTAAAAACTTGATTTTCACCACAGGGGGACTTTAAAGCCAAACATATTATACATATTATATTGCTGAATCAACCTAAATACATTAATTTATACCAACAAAACTATTCGTTATGGGTTAAATCAGGTAGAAATAGCTATTTAAGGTAACAATTGCAGGTTACCACTTTTTATGCTGTAAAAATAGTTCAAAAAAACAACATGAAATGGCATTCGTAATGCATTTAACGTCTACAATGTGACATTTCAATGTGTAAACTGACTATTTAGCAGGAAATAATGTGAGGTGAGACTTGATTTTATATGTTGAGGTTTAATTGGATAGAAACATTTCAATATTTGTTCATAGTAATCTATATATAACAATAATATCAAGGCGTATTGATGATATTTATATTGATTATGTCAGCATAAAACGTCAAGGATACTTAAAATAAGGTGCACAATATAACCAGTAACATTTATTAAAGGAAGTAAACAGTCTAAAATATAGTTTAATATTTTTAACTGATAAAATTGTGTGTTTTGTCCTCTGATCTACCTGCTGTAGGTAAAAAGCATCTATGGAGACCCTAAAGGGGCCCGTCCTGCAGTTAGGGGACTGTAAAAGGTCTATAACGTTTTGACTCCGCGACACGTGAAAATTGAGCATCTGTTTCTGTTGTGAGCCGCACGACAGCACAGGGAGAGATCAAAGAGAACTAATGAACTGAGGAAAAACAACACATGACCCAGGGAAACAATAACAGCCCTCTCTCCATACAGCGTTTGCGTGTCCCAGCCAAAGAGCTGTAATCAGATCCGCCGTGGGACGACAGGACACTTGACCTGACGTCCAGAAGTCGGCTTGAACCTGACCAACTCCCCGAATTAAAGGCTACAGAAATATTTAGGTCTTCCAAAAGCAGTGGGAAATGATTTTGGATTTTAATCCATAACATCTCCCACCTTAGCAAATAAGGAGAGAATGAAAAATACGAGTAAAAACAAAAGGCGTTCCAGGCCTTGGGCTCTGTGTGTACAGTAGTCATGAACTCTGTGGCTTGTATGGGTGTTGGTCTGATTTTACTGCCAGTAATACACACACACACTCATCAGAGTTGTGCATTTTTGTTGCTTTCAGGTTTGAAATAAAGATGAATAACATGTCAGGGCAAGACCTTGAATTCCTCTCTGAGCCGGTCGTTGGCAGGAACTGAGCCCGTTTTGTACATGCATGTGTCTTAAATAATCAGGAAGTGTAAGCATGTGTGGATGAACGGGAGAGGCATACAGGATGGCAGATGGTTGCTCCACACCTGTCCTGTAATCATAGATTTTACTCACAATGTTATACTTTAGCCACACTTAAGGACGTAATTAATGCCATTGCATTAGATATCAAACTAAGTGGTATTCGCAAACAATTTTAGAGATTTTTTGAGAACCAGTTTCACTTTTCTGATCAACTTTTAAGTGCTTCATGGGTGATTTTAAGGCCTTGATGATTCTAAATTACCTGTTGAATGCTTTTTTGGCATTTAATTTTCATCTTCAAGTGTGTTTGGGTCATTGACGAATAAGGTTTTTGAAAGTATAAAAAATCATAATGGAGATATAATTAATTTTAAAGTTTTATTAAGTGTTAACAATGAGATTATGTGGTTTTTATAATCAGTTAACACTGCTTTTGTCATTTTTTTTACAAGATGGACAAAATTTGTCACCAAAAAAGTCAAAATTTCGGTTTTACCGAATGACACTTTTGGTTATACTGAGTGACAATATTTTCAAACAATGCTAACAGGCTGATATAGTTAGCTAGCAAAAGGACAATCTAACATTTTATATTTAGTACAAGTTTTTAAAAATTACAACATTTTCCATGTTTTATAGCGGTTGTACCGAATGACCTGATGTTTCGGGACATGCGTATGATCAAGAGAAAACATGAATTTTTCAAATAGTTAAAAGAGAGTTAGTTACTTTGCTTCATGACCATGTGGTCCTTTGCAGGTGTCTGAATGATGTCACATCCTGTCACATGATACTGACCTGAATGATTTGATCCAAATTCCAATTCCGAATGACATCAATGAAATTTTTTTTTCCGGACATTTTTTTTCATAACAAACGACTTCTACACATAATTTTAATAGCATTTTGCACTATGTTGATATATGATGTTATAAAATCATTCCAGAATAAAAAATATATACATTTATTACATTTTAAGATGTTTTAATCACAAATGAAATGGCTGTATTGACCTTTGGACGGTTAAACCGAATGACCTTTTGACACTTCAAAATCTTTAAAATACCTTTATATGTAGTGAAATATATTTAAAACCTTTTGGATTCAATAAAAGAGAACTTGTTGTACTACCTTACATAATTTGGATGTCATATCTTTTTTTTTTTATTATTATTATTATTAAGTAGGCCTGTCAAACGATTAATCGCAATTAATCGCATACAAAATAAAAGTTTTGAGTTTGCCTAATATATGTGGGTGTACTGTGTGTAATTATTATGTATATATAAACACAAACACATTCATGTATATATTTGAGAAATATTTACAAGTATATGTATTTATTTATATTTTTATATAATTTATATTATATATAAATAAAAATATTTTGTACATAAATAACATATTTCTCTTAAATATATACATTAATTTGTGTGTATTTATATATACATAATAATTACACACAGTACAGCCACATATATTAGGCAAACTCAGACTTTTATTTTGTATGCGATTAATCGTTTGACAGCCCTATTATTAAGGCCTTTGGACAAAAAAAAAAAAAAAAAATGACCCATCACGTTATTGACCCGTTTATATTTCTTTCTTTCATGATCAGATCAGTAAAACTAATGAAGTGATCAAGTGTACTGGATGTATTCACTCAGGTGAATTTCACTCGTGTCCTAGCGAGTATCAACATGCCACGTTAGAAAGTGTCCAAATCTTAATTTAGAAAAGCATACATTTCTATATTAACCTTATATACTTCTTTTTGTTGAAGTGTTTTGCTTGAAAAGCAAGCTTGTGCAATCTTTCTGGCCCACCATTATGGTTTGTTTCTCCCCTTCTGGTGTCTGAGAATTTGCTCTGGGATAAATTGAGCTGTGACTGTTTTTCCAGTCCGAAATTCCTCTGCGTTTCCACGGCGGTGCTGTTAGACACATTAAATGCAGCTCTGAGGCTTCAGGTCAGTTATTCTTTGTGCTGTTAGCATTCATTTCACCTCAAAGACTGAGAGAAAGCTCACTTCTGACTGCAATTAGCATCATGCTAGCCCAAGTAGAATATTATTTATTTTGTTTGTGGTATCAGATTGAGGTTTTTCCAATTTAAGAAAAATAACAAGCATGTTGTATATCAAGAGTATGATATACGATTTATGTTTACTTGAAGTAACTTGCGTAGTAAATGTTAGCTTTGCAAGCTAATTGGTTAGTCTGTTTACTGGAAGCACTACAGAAATGTGTACATTTTGCTTCATTTAAATAACTTGAAATGTGATTATATAATACTTAAGACACTATTTTACTATGTGGAACAATAAGTATGGTTTTTGGTTACACACTGGCTAAAATACCTCCAGAAAATCATTTAGTTGTCAAAGAGAGTTTGTTTTCCACCAGAGAGCCTCCTTCTTCCCTCAGAGTAAACAGAAGCCATATATACTAGTGTTTATATAGGAGAAACAAATAAATAGACAGTCACTGACCACAAAAATGATGTTCAGACATTTTACGTAAGCTCCGCTTCCTCTTTTAATGGGTCTGTTGGCACACGTACAAAAGTTTTGCATGTTTGAAAATACAGAACAAGAGGAATTCACTTTATTCCTGTCATTCATGGCGTACGGTAATGTTTAGCATGTCTGCAGTCCATTAGAGAGGACAAAGAAATTAAACCCACTTTTAAAGTTTTGCTTGCTGAACATCAAGCAAAACTGTGTCTTCTTGCACAACTTTGATAATCAGAAATGTTTCTTGAGCAGCATATTAGAGTGATTTCTGAAGGATCATGTGACACTGAAGACTGGAGTAATGATGCTGAAAAATAATTTACGTTTCTACATTCAGACTTGAAACATGTACTGAACATTTCCTATCCTATTTTGATTGAAAAACATGAGATGATATAATAAATCTGTCATACTGAGCGTGGCTTTGTTGAATTCAGTCCTCAGACTCGTGTGTGTTCGAGTGAACAGAGAGAAAGTGTGCTAGAGGTCAGTGCTGGGCTGTGCCTGGTACCGCTGGACGCTTCTTCTTGTCCCCCCCCTGTCATGATCGTGAAAAATTCACCCTACTGTTTCATTGTCCTCTGGGATAAAGGAAAACATCTGGGAAAATAGGCTGTCTTTGAGTAGTAATATGTTAAATGTGACAAAAAGCACATCGTCTATTCAGTATGCGGAGATTAGCCAATCATTACAGAGGTTATTTACATGTCATTTGCATACACAGTTGTTATGTTTCAAATGGTATTCTTTCATAAGCGATGAAGACTCATTCATATCAGAAGTGTAATAAAAGCTGTTTATATCCTATGTGGGTGGACATGTTGAGATCACATGACCAGCTGAGTATGACAAAGTGAGCAGCTTTATCTTCATAACCCCTTCATAGTGTGATGATATGACTGTTTTTTAAGCAAAAAACCTCAGTATGGAAGCCAATTTTTGCCACATCATACAAAATTTGGTAAATTTATAATTATGACATTTTTTGATATTGAAATGAACATACTTAGTCATAATTATGAGAATGAAGAGTGAAAATTGGGAGATAAAAAGTCAAAATTAAGTTTTTGACTTGACTGTCATAATTCATTTAAACCTTTTTATGTCATAATTTGTCATGATGTGTCATTATGGACAAGTCGAAAGGACATTTTGAGATAAAGATGAAATTATGACATACTAAGTCATAATTATGTGGTCAAAATGACCAAGATAAATCAAAATTGAGATGAAAAGTCACAATTATGACAAAAAATAAAATAAAATCTTATAGTTTCAGAATTTATGTCATTATTTCGACTTCTCAGGTCATCATGAGAAATCAAAATTGTGAGATTTTATGTCATAATTTTGACTTCATCTCATATTTATGACTATGGCCATTTTGATTATGGCTTAGTTTGTCATAATTTTGACTTTTTATCTCATAATTATGATTTACCTCAGGATAAAATGCTACAAAAAGTGTGGAAATGTACTCAGTGTGGTTAGAAATGATTTCCAAAAATAACATGCAAACTGCAACCTTGTTCACGGGGCACAATATTGTCTTATTTTAGATGTTTGGTGAGGGAATGCAAACACGAGGTCTTTGCATAGGACATTTGACTGTACTCGTTTGTGTTTGCGCAGTGGGTTTGTAATCCGCCAGTCTGTGAGCTGAAAGGAAATAAAGTAATAAATTGCTGTGTATCAAATCCCAAACACAAAGAACACCGGGCCAGACTTCCTGTGTCAGATTACAGGTGTGTACAGCACTGCCAAACACTGACCTCTGATCAGCTGTGCACGCTCGATATCTAATCCCTCATGCTGTCTCTGACAATCTCTGTCTTCTGTGCTGCAGATGGACACAGCATGTGATGATTTAGTGGATCTGTCTGTTCAGGTCTCCAGATTCAGTCGTATTTCTCCGAGTCCTGTGACTCAGCGGCTCCGTTCAGATCTCAGACTCTCATGAGCGTGTGAGTGGTTTGCTCTGTCACAACAGGACGTGGATGATTAGAACCGGTTGCACTGGAAACGTGAGACAAAAGGCACTTTTATCTGACAACTGAGAAAGATCTGAGGTTCACTGAGCTGTGAACATTTAAAAAGAATTTCTTACTTTTTGCTAATACTGGAGTCTCGTTTGGTTTTTGCTATGCAGAGCAAGTGTTACAAACACAAGTGTGATGTTATGTTCGAATTCTGGGTACGATTATTTCGTTGCGGGTCAAATTAGTCCCTCATTGGATTCAATACAATTCATAAAAAATAAAATCACACTATAAAAAACAAAAATAAAGTAAAAACAGTAAATCTTTAATATAATTACTTCTCACACATTACAACAAAAATAAACATGAGGACAAATTATTTTTAAAACTGTATCTGACAACTGTATTTTAACCATTTGTTTACAAAAATGAATATTATAATTTTTTTAAGTTTTTGTTTCATTTTTGTGTGCTTTCTTGAAGCTCAAACAGCAGAGCATAGCGCTAGTAATGCCAAAATCATGCATTCAGAAATGTACATTCAACATAGTGTATTTGTTTGGATAAAAGTGTCTGCCAAATGCAAAAATGTACATTTTAAATACCATCAGAGTGTAGTTTAGAAAATGACATTAAAAATTAGACATAACTGCAGCTGTGGTTAACCATGAAACTGAGGGTCAAATTGATCCGCAAACATCAAAATCATCAGATATTTTGTACACACGTTCCACAACACCTCAAAATGTCAAAACAGGCATGCACATGACCCTAAATGACAAATTGTCACAATATTTCCAAAAATGTCCTATAACCAATATTTCAATATTAACCAATATTTCTGACAATATTTTAATTAATATTTGTTTTAAATTTTTCAGTGAATTTTCAGCAAATATTGTGTAAAATTGTTTATAATTTATATATTTATAATTTATATATATAATTTATCTGTAATATATATATATATATATATATACAATTTATTTCTTCTATATATTTTCGAATACTATTTAGTAAGTATAATTATCCCATATATATATATATACACATTTATTTATTTATATATTTTATTTATTTATTTTATCATTTATTATTTATATATTATTAATATAACAGTAAATTAATATAATTAATATTAAAATGTAAATTTAAACTATGACATCATCTCTTAATTTAATCACTTTAATACTTAAAAATACATGTTATTAAATATATGTAGTGTGTGTTTAAATTATTTAACTATTTAAATAATTATTTCTATTGTGAGAAAACTGAGATAAATCTTATCTCACTATATGAGTAATTTTACACTGCATAGTCTTCACTGTGTAAATTAAATGCATTTATTCTTATTTAAGTCACGCGTTTTTCTTTCTCAACTGTTTATGTTCACTTAAGACATAAATGATTGTGTTTACGAGGATACTTGCAAAGAAAGGCATTTGGACACATAAGTGTGTGTATTTAACTGTTCAAAACCAATTGACCCTTCACCAGGAGTTTGATTGACAAGCGATCTAACCAATCATAACGCAGAATCTGCCGTTTTGTCCGAAAAAAGCAGTCAGGAGTTAGAAGATTAACCTCGGTGGACTTGAACTTGAAAAATGGTGTGTACTGACGTCTTTCCGCATTTGAAACAACATTCCTTCTGATGTTCATTCATGTTTATTTGATGCTATAAATGATCTAGTAGGAAGAGATGATTGGTTCACGAGCCGCTTAAGCTGAGGTGGTACCATGGCTTGTCGGACAAAGCAACAGTAACTAAGGGGGGCGGGTCTTTGCGAAGGGTCAATTAGCCGGCAAAAAAAGAACTCAGTTCAGTACTCACACGCTCTATGAGCAGCGGCTTTGCATAAAGCAAAATGGGTTCTCTTGTGCTGCTTATTACATTTCAACAGTGTAAAATCACTTGTTTTCAAACCACAATGCTTAAAAATGCATGCAAATTATAAGCTTTCATTATAGTGCAGTACAGCAACATCACGTGAGCAGAACCGCGATAGAGATGATAGTCTAAAATCTCTACTGGTTGGCAAATTTCTACCGGTTAATCGTACCTCGTCCACCCCTATAGTAGGTTCCCATATGTGCAAAATTTTGTAAAAATATTTGATAAATCAGTCTGATATTGGTTAGTAGACGCCTAGCGGTGTGCTAAAAACGTACATAATTGAAAGTTTTTTTTCAGCGCAATTGCTAGTGGTTGACTATAAATTTCAAAATTTCTAAATCCCCTCTCTTTTGCTTCCATTCAGGTGCTTTTGCAAAGGTAAAGGAGTCTCAACGTATGAGTGATGAGGGAAAGATGGACCAAGAAGAAGCAGATGGCATTCGTAAACGCTGCAGGACTGTGGGATTCGCCCTGCAGGCCGAGATGAACCACTTCCACCAGCGCAGGGAGGTGGATTTCAAAGAGATGATGCAGGCGTACCTCCGCCAACAGATCGCCTTCTACCAGCGCGTAGGTCAGCAATTAGAAAGAACCCTTCGCATGTACGAGAGCCTCTAGAGCCTGACCTTTGGCCTCTGGACCATAATGGAGATACAACTCTCCTGTCGACAGATATACGAACACTTTTTTTTACTCCCAAAGTTGGAATTTTTGAATTCCAGACAGGATTATTTGCAAGAGAAACAGGACATTCTCGCTTCTGCACTTAAAAATGTCACTTTGAACTCCAGAAACCAACAATACAGTTGCCTTTGATAAACCATACATGTATATTGTATCTTCATGTTTTTAATTTTATTTAAATGCCTGTTAGATCAGTCTTTTAGATTGCCTGCTAGATCAACTTTTTTCATATTTTTTCATATTTGTCAGTTGTGCGAATGACGTTACCTGTGCGTTAGCAGGTGCAGACGCTAATCAAACTCCAAAAAAAGGTTGTTTACGCATTAGCTTGCTAAAACACAACTATCTCTTGAAACATGAAATTGTGACACCGTGTCTTATCCAGGCGCAATGCAAAAAAAAAAAGTGTCAAATGTTGAACGTTAAATTTTCTGTTTGTGTTTTACTAAGTTGCTCCGCCCACACTGAAATCTCATTGGTCCAAAAGCCTGTTCCAGTTCACTGTATATAGAGTGCAACAGTCGGGTTTCAGAAGTAAAATCCTCATTCATTTTCTCCATAGGGAAATTGATTTTTAACGATAACTTATAAACTGTTAAAGACAGACATAATGTGAGCTACGAGATTGTTAATCGATAGTATTTGCTTCTGTTGAAGCCGTCAGCCCGCATTATTTTAAAATAATCGTGTTTAACAGTGGAATTCATGGTAAAAAAAACTACATTACCCATGATGCTGTACAGAAAGTTCAACCAATCAGAAAGTCGCTACAAGCAAAATGTGCCAAATGAGCTATTCACTCCAGTGAATATATATACATATTATATAATCAACATAATATATATAATCAACATTTTAAAAATGAGTGTTAGAAATTGATTATGCTGTTCGCAATGCTTCATGGGATTGTAGTTCTTTCCCTCACTAAAGCCGTTATGTACTCATTCCTGTACCTTTATTGCTTCAAATCAAAGTTTTATTGTTGTGATTCACCTCATCATGGCTTATAATACTTAAACAAAGACTCCCTATAGGAAAAATGAATGGGAAAAACACCACTGAAAAAGTGGGCGGGCACTGTTGCACTCTATTAAAGACAAAATATGTTTTGATTGGCTGGGATTTGTTGCAAAATTACTTGACGCTTCAAACGTTCAACTGCTAAATTTGTTTGGACTAGATGAGCAAGATATAAACCCACATAGCAGGTTCATGTAGCTTCTGCTCACTTCCAGGAAGTTTAATCAGATAACATGGTAATTCAGCTCCGCTTCAGGCAGCAGAAGATTCCTGAGTTTATGCGAAGGTAGGTTTTCTGACCTGATACAACGAGAGTCATATGATATTCATCAGCGATTCAGATGAATCACAGCAGGCTTGACCGATGTACGGTCCTAATTTCTCCTGGTGTTATTAACACAAAACATGTTTTTGTGAAATCTTGGGCAAGAATCTCCACCCAGAGATTCTGTGTATCAGATGGAAACACTTCAGTATTAGCATTAGCATTTAGCCTAAATGTTTGTTCAGGGTGTTTCAAAGGCAAAATGGAGCTCATATCCTCCTCCTTTTTGTGTGCCCTCAGGAAAAACTTGAGAGGACTTTGAGCTTATGTTAATGGGTTTTGTTTTAATTTCCTCAAAAGTAGGCTAATCTTTATTTTTAGTTGCTAGGTTTAAGGGGTACAGAGGTTTATGTAAGTCTCAAGGCTGCAATCTGTGGTTAAGAGTTGTGATTTTTACAATGCTTTTGGTTTAACTGTAAAACTTGTCTCAAGTTTCAGCTTGTAAACTTGGATGTTTACTGTTTGCACACTTAGTAACTGAGGACCAAAATGTAAACCTTTGGTTTTACCAATGTTTTACTATAAACATGTTAAAACCGGAGCAGGTTTGGGCACAAGCAATGTAGTAATAAATAATAGCCAACATGAAATCAAAATTGACCGTTTACTTTCTTAATACACATGAAAGCTGTTTTTTCAATGGATGAAATCAAATTTAACATTTAAGTTTTGGCGCTCTAGCGGTTAATAAACAGAACTTAATGCGTCTTGCGGAAGAACATTGTAGCCGGAGCTACTTCTCTCTGTTTACTCCGCAGTGGTACGACCCGAACCAGTCTAAAATAGTCAGAATATGAACACTTATTATAGGTGTACCGTAGCGATTCAGGATAAGACAAAAACACAGTTTGGAATATGGATTCATGATGTACTCGCTCATATATTTTTTTGTAAATTTCGAACACAAAAAAGTTACGGACAGCAGCTTTAATGTACGGAGGAGGATTAGGGCCAAGCAATAATAAAAAAATAAAACCATCTTGAGATTAAAGTTGTTAAATTTCGAGAATAAACTCATTAAATTACGAGAAAAAACTTGTTAAATTTCAAGAAAAAAGTCGAGATAAAATGTTGAGAATAAACTCGTTAAATTACGTGAAAAACTCATTAAATTTTGAGAAAAAAGTCATTAAATTTGTAAAATTCGTAATTTAACAAATTTGTTCTTGTAATTTAACAACTTTTTTCTCATAATTTAATGAGTTTATTTTCAACATTTTATCTCGACTTTTTTCTCGAAATTTAACGACTTTTTTCTAGTAATTTAACGAGTTTATTCTCAACATTTTATCTTGACTTTTTTCTCGAAATTTAACGACTTTTTTCTCACAATTTAATGAGTTTATTTTCAACATTTTATCTTGACTTTTTTCTCGAAATTTAACAACTTTCTTTCTTTTCTATTTTTTAATCTCGAAATGTTTTTATTTTTTTATTATTGCTTGGCCCTAATCCTCTTCCGTATTAATGTCAAAATATGTTGTATTATGAAAGTAAAATGGGCAACGAACAGCATTTTATGTTGACTTTAATGTGATCACCGTGAAGAATATTTTTAAGAACTGACCGCTCCTGTGGTTTGCAGAAGTTGTTTTAGTGTCCAGATGTTTATGTGCCCACAGAAGGATATGGTCATCGCTTTCGAATCAGTTAAAGCAACACTGAAAAATCCCGTAGGGGATTTCTTTTCTGGTAAAGCAGGGGGAAAAAATGCACATAAACAAAAACCTCTGCTCTTATTTCTCTGGAAAACGTTGGAACGCAAACAGACCGTGTGTCAGGGTTGCGTGTGTCCACTTGGCGACTTCACACACATTCCGGGATACAGCTGAGCTCAAACGCACAGCAGAGTTCCTCACGCGTTAGTCATACCAAAGCAAAGACGGTTTTCCATGACTGGGCTAATCCAAATTTTCCCTTTTCTTAATGGTCTTCTTGCGTTTCGTACTACAGTCAACAGCAATGTCACATCAGAAGATGGATTACACACATTCATAGAGACAAATCAAGCAAATAAGAACAACAACTGCAGAAATGGACACCATTCGTTTCTTGAGGGAACAGCAGACCTCACATGGATGATTTTGGACTCTTGTTAGGTCGTGTGAAGCCGCGTCCAGCACATTGCTCTGTGTTTACTCACTGTAAGGAGGACAGTAGAATTTATATTATGTGTAGATTTTACACTTTTACACAATTCTGGTGTTCTACAGGGGATCTGAATAAAGAGATCTCAAAATGGATTCAGTGTCTTGTTTAAACTTGCAGGGAATGTTTTTTTTTTTCTTCTGGAAAGCAAAGATTTATGAGTTATTGCATTCTGTTGCAAACCACCAATAAAATGGTTTTGAGATTTGAGTTAAATGGTAGAAGTAGCAGCGCCAGCAACATCAACTGACAAAAATAAGTTTTTTGTTTTCAGTTAACTCATTAGGGGACATGTGGACACATAAAATATCTACTCACATTTACTTATTGTCATGCAAAATGCACTTATTATTAATATGAGTAAAACCACAGACAGTACAAAACTATCTATAGCAGTTAATGAGAATTATTTTTTATGTTCAGATTTGCTCAAACAGCAAAAGAAAAAGTCAACAACAGTGTTTTCACAACTCAAAAAAACGAGTAAATATCTATCTATCTATCTATCTATCTATCTATCTATCTATCTATCTATCGTATGTCTATCTATTGTGTGTCTATCTATCATCTGTCTGTTTATTTTCTATCTATCTATCTATCTATCTATCTATCGTATGTCTATCTATTGTGTGTCTATCTATCATCTGTCTGTTTATTTTCTATCTATCTATCTATCTATCGTGTGTCTATCCTGTCTCTATCCTGTCTATCTATCTAACTATCGTATATCTATTGTGTGTCTATCATCTGTTTATTTTCTATCTGTCAATCTATGTATCTATGTATCTATCTATCTATGTATCTATCTATCATCTATTGTCTATCCTGTCTCTATCTTGTCTCTATCCTGTGTCTAGCTATCTATCTATCTATCCAACCAACCATCTGTCCATACACCCATCCATCCGTCTATCCATCCATCCAACTGTCCGTCCATCCATTCTTCCATCCATCCAACCGTCTGTCTATCCATCCGTCCATTCAAACAACCAATCATCTGTCTATCCACCCATCCATCCATACATCTGTCTATCCACCCATCCATCCATACACCCATCCAACCATCTGTCCATCCAACCAACCAACCAACCAACCAACCAACCAACCAACCAACCAACCAATCAATCATCTGTCTATCCACCCATCCATCCATACACCCATCCAACCATCTGTCCAACCAACCAACCAACCAACCAACCAACCAACCAACCAACCAACCAATCATCTGTCTATCCACCCATCCATCCATACATCTGTCTATCCACCCATCCATCCATACACCCATCCAACCATCTGTCCAACCAACCAACCAACCAACCAACCAACCAACCAACCGTCTGTCTGTTCATCCACCCATCCAACTGTTTGTCTATCTGTCCATCCATCCATCCATCCATCCATCCAGTGTTTCATGTGACATTTAGCTTCACTATAAAATGCAGTTTTCAGATTAGTTTTCTTGCTTATTAAAGCGGAACTCAGTAAGATTTGCGAAGCTCCCCCTACAGGTTCCTTCAGTGAATCACACTGTCGTAAATACTCCAAGCGCAGCTCTGGACTACAATGACTACAACGCTCACCAGCGCAGTAGTTTTGCAAATACAGTACAAGAAATCTCGATAGAGGTGGGTAATTTTCAAAATTGTCATAATATATACATTGTTTTTGAATTACCGTAAAGCATTTTGTCACTCTCGCGTGAACGTGAACATGAGGCGAGATTGCGTCGGGTCGGCGCAGCTCAACTGGCGTAGACGTGCCAGAGGGGGTTAGTGCTCGCCTCAAACACACCACTACAAGTCAATTAACCATCGTAAGGACTTAAACTATTTATGAAGGTAAAAAAGTTACTTAGTTCTGCTTTAACAAAAAAAAAAAACAAAAAAAAATCAAATACACACCCATCAATGTTTTGATAATTATTTTTACTTCTGAAATGTTGGACTTGTTGGTTTGGTTTACACAAAAAGGATTATCTAAATCTGTTCATCATTATTCTCTTAAATGATAAAGTAAAATACACACATCTCTGGACATATTAAAAAAAAAAAATAATAATAAAATCTTAGACCGAACAAGATTCCTCTGGAGGTCACAGCCTTATGAGGAATTTTAGACAGATCTGAAACTGCCAGCCATCTTGTGTGCAGATGAGCAGCTGATAAAACGAGAAAAAGCTTGGGAAATGCCTAGAAAATATGGTAAGAATGAGATAATTGCACTCCAGATTCCGGAGATACCAATTCTTTTTGATTAAATTATAGCAATAATACAATGATAATGAGCTTAAGTTATTCCAGAGCATTATTTTCTGAATAAAAGTTTACACTCATAAAGCACTTCAGTCGAGTGTCTGCAGTGGGTCTCCAGCTCAGCTGTGACCCCTTAAGTGGGCAGATCCATAAATAATGTCTTCAAAGTCTCTTGATGTTTCATCCAGAGCGCTCTCTCTCCCTCTTTTTTAGTGAAAAGAATTTCACTAAATATAGGCCAAAGGTCTTTTGGTTCCTTAAGGTGGAATTATAGAGGAAAATTCACTCACGTTTGAATGAGAAATCATGCTGCAGGAACACTGAGCAGCTGTCATTGTCATGTAATCATGATCCAAACACTGTATGAAGAACAGATCTGGATGTACGTGTGTCTGGCAATGAAAGGAAGGCCAGATGGTAATGTTATCTTAACATGATGTCCTTAATCTGGTCATGTTCTGAAGAGTTTCTTCTGTAAAATAGCCTAATATGACATACACCAAGTGGTAGTTTGGGGTCAGTATGTTTTTTTTTAATTATTATTATTAAATAAATAATACTTTTATTCAGCAAGGTTGCTTTAACTCGATCAAAAGCGACAGCATAGACATTACTTGATTGGTTACAAGGTAGTTTGTGACGTCACAGACACCAGCGATTTCAAACCATGACTTTTTTTCACTGCAGTTTTAAATAGAAAATACTTAGCAATGGTGTTGACTTAGCATAGCATATTTAAAAACACCACATAGACATATAAACAACATTAACAAGATGAAGATGTTCTGACAAACATAACCCATATATTTTATAATTAATGGTAACTTTATGCTGTTTAATAAAGAGGGAGTGGACGGTTTACCAAAGCAGATGTAGATACTGGAGGAAGGCCAGATCAGAGAGAGAGAGAGAGAGAGAGAGAGAAGATGAGTATGAGGAAATGCTTGGACCACAACCCCTAATTGTGCGAAGCTTCCCCTGACTCCGCCCCTTGACTTCGAGCCAAGCAGCGTTCCCAGAAGACAACAGTCACTTCCTCAGAACACTGAGCCTACATTCCTCTCGTGCTTTCAGATCTCCTTAAACAACAGCCCCAAAACGTCCCATTTTCTTAGTCTCTTTCTCTGATTTCCATGTCTCATTTCAGGGCAAAAGCATCTGTTATTTAAATTCAGTCATATTCAAGACAATACTGGTGGACATCAAGAGCTTTTAATGGTTCTAAACCAGGATGTCTCCTACAACATACCAAAATCAAACATGCCTCTCGAAAGACCTGCCATAGGGACAAAGAGAGACACTGGTGCGCACACACATCTCACACTATTCACATCCACATTAATGCCTCAGCAGTGAGGTCATGGTACAATAAGATTTTAAAGCAGTGAAATTATTGAGCAGTGGGATTATAATGAGCAGTGAGATCATACGGCAGTAAAATGCTGATACACGTAGAAAAGTGAGGCCATCTCACAGAGGTTCTAGAGCAGAGGGAATCATGAGGAGTTCTACTGCAGGAAGGCTATAGAACAGCAATTCTAGAACAGTGATGTCACAAAGCAAAGTGGACAAGTAGAGCAGTAAAGAAAGCAGACTGGTTTTAGAGAAGCAAGAGTATAACAGAACGATTATAGAGCAATAATGTTACAAAAATAGAGCGGTTCTAGTGCAGTAAGGTCACAGAACAGAGAATTGTAGAGCGGTGATGTTACATAATAGAGCGGTGACGTTACAAAACAGAGTAGCTGAGTAGAGCAGTAAAGAAAAGCAGAGTGGTTATAGAGAAATAAGATAGAACAGAGCGACTATATGTAACAGACGTAGGCTAGTAAGAGCTGTGTGTGTAAACCTCACTCCCCTGAACGCAAGAAGCGCTCTAGCGACTGACGCTAGAGACTGTGGTCTTTAGCCTCCTTGTTAGAGGGCCCAACTCCCATGCCAGTGGACACGGGTTCGAGTCCCGATTAAACAGGTGGGGTTACGTTGGTGCCGTGACCCGGATGGGAATGAGGTTTAAGGAGGTGATTGTAACAGATGTAGGTTAGTAATGCTTCATTCACATGGGGCGTGAGCGTCAACGCTTGACGGAGGGCGTGTCTGAAGCTTGTGTTGACGCGACCGTTATAGTGATAACAGCCAATCACATTACTTTCCGGTGTTGCATGAACACAATTGGCTAGCGACTGCTCTAGGGTGTTTGCATAAGGCGATCTGAATGGCTGACGCCTGCGTTGGCGCTTGAAAAGTTGAGAAATCTTCAACTTCTGCCACGAGCAACGTGAGTGAAGCGACGCGACGGAACCCACAATTTAGTTCGACAACGCATGACGTCACCCATTCAAAGTAAATGAGAAGCGTTAACGCCGACGCCCCGTGTGAATGCAGCATAAGAGCGGTGCGTGTAAACCTCACACCCCTGAACTCAAGAGGCATTCTAGCGACTGACGCTAGAGACTGCGGTCTTTGGCCTCCTTGTTAGAGCGCCCGGCTCCCATGTTGGTGGACCCGGGTTTGAGTCCCGCTTAGGCTGTGTGTCCACCAAAGCGTTTTTTTCCAGCTGCTAGCATACTTTTTCAATTGTTTTCAATGGGAGCGCCGCGTTTTTTAAACGCCAGGAGCGTAACGAGGCGCTGAGCGTCTTTTTCACGCTCAAGCGCTGAGAGCTCGGCGTTTTTTACTGGTCGCCTCGAGTTGAAGAAAGTTCAACTTTGAGTAAAACGCTGCGCTCATCACTGTCACTTTTTAGCCAGCTGTCCAATCAGAGTGGAGGAAGGGCGGGACAAATACGTCACAACATTCTTGCTGTACAACAACAAAAAACAAACAGAACGGAACAAAATGGATGAGAAATTAATATTGCTGCTCTCCGAAAATACATAGCAAAGTAATTTCACATTGTGTTTACATTTTAAGTCTGAAACAAATTACCTGCAAAATCAGTTATAAGTAACAGTGCCGCGGATATTCCGTATCATAGCAACAAAGCGTCTCAACGGAAAAAAACGCTGCGCTGCAGAAGCACTCTCAAGCGCTCACAGACGGGCGTTTTAAGCAGAGCGCCTAGCGTTTTCAGCTGGATAAAAACGCTCTGGTGGACACACGGCCTTAGAGTGGGCGGTTCGAACGGGAGGGGTTGCGTTTGTGCCGTGACCCGGATGGGAGTGAGGTTTAGGGGATGAGTGTAATACATAGGCTAGTAAGAGCTGTGCGTGTAAACCTCACTCCCCTGAACTCAAGAGGTGCTCTAGCGACTGACGTTAGCGACTGTTAGAGCGTCTGACTCCCATGCTGGCGGACCTGTGTTTGAAGCCCGATTAGAGTGGGCGGTTTGAACAGGAGAGCTTACATATTGAGCAGTGATGTTGCAAAAGTAGAGAGGTTCTATAGTGCAGCTCACAGAACAGAGCAATTGTAGAGCTGAGATGTTACAAATCAGAGCAGCGGAGTAGAGCAGTAAAGAAAATAAGTAAAATTATATAACCCGAATTCCAGAAATGTTGGGATGTTTTTTTTAAATTTGAATAAAATAAAAACTAAAAAACTTTAAAATCACATGAGCCAATATTTTATTCACAATAGAACATAGATAACATAACAAATGTTTAAACCGTATGCACTTATGCACCCCCATACCATCAGAGATGCTGGCTTTTGAACTGAACGCTGATAACACGCTGGAAGGTCTCCCTCCTTTAGCACGGAGGAACAGCGTCCATGATTTCCAACAAGAGTGTCAAATTTGGACCATAGAACACTTTTCCACTCTGAAACAGTCCATTTTAAATGAGCCTTGGCCCACAGGACATGACCATGGACCATGTTCACATATGGCTTCCTTTTAGCATGATAGAGCTTTAGTTGGCATCTGCAGATGGCACGGCGGATTGTGTTTACCGACAGTGGTTTCTTGAAGTATTCCAGGGCCCATTTAGTAATGTCATTGACACAATCATGCCGATGAGTGATGCAGTGTCGTCTGAGGGCCCGAAGACCACAGGCATCCAATAAAGGTCTTTGGCCTTGTCCCTTACGTACAGAGATTTCTCCAGTTTCTCTGAATCTTTTGATGATGTTATGCACTGTAGATGATGAGATTTGCAAAGTCTTTGCAATTTGACATTGAGGAACATTGTTTTTAAAGTTTTCCACAATCTTTTTATGAACTCTACCACAGATTGGAGAGCCCATGTTTACTTCTGAGAGACTCTGCCTCTCTAAGACATCCCTTTTATAGCTAATCATGTTACAGACCTGATATCAATTAACTTAATTAGTTGCTGGATGTTCTCCCAGCTAAATCTTTTCAAAATGTCTTGCTTTATCAGCCATTTGTTGCCCCCATGCCAACTTTTTTGAGACCTGTAGCAGGCATCAAATTTTAAATGAGCTAATTTAGTGGATAAAAGTGTAAAATTTCTCCGTTTAAACATTTGTTATGTTATCTATGTTCTATTGTAAAGAAAATATTGTCTCATGTGATTTGAAAGTCTTTTAGTTTTCATTTTATTCAAATTTAAAAAATGTCCCAACATTTCCGGAATTCGAGTTGTAGAACAGAGCAACTATAAAGCAGAAATGTTACAAAAGTAGAGCGGTTCAAGTGCAGTCAGGTAACAGAACAGAGAAATTGTAGAGAAGCAATGTTACATAACAGAGCAGTGACGTTACAAAGCAGAGCAGCTGAGTAGAGCAGTAAAGAAAAGCAGAGCAGTTATAGAGATGTTCTAAAGAAGAGTGGTTCTATAAAGTAGCAGTTAGTAAGGTTGTAGAGGAGAGTTTCTATACAGCAGAGCGGTTCTAGAATGGCGTTAGATTGCCAGTGAGCAGTGAGGTTCTAGAACAGAAGTTGTTCCAGTGCAGTATATTTACAAAGCAGAGCCATTATAGAGCAGCAAGTTTATTAAATAGGCATTTCTACAGCAGTAAAATTAGAGTAGTGGCTCTTTAGAGCACAACACTGTTCGAGAGCAATGACATTTTTGAATAATGTATTACAGATCACATTTTATTCAGGTTATAAAATAGTGAGGTCATGGATGAATCATGGAACAGTTCAATAGTTCAGGCTCTAGAACACAGAAAGCAGAGCGGCCACTCTCTTTAAACCCTGCTCCAGTCTGAGTCAATAACATCACTGCCAATGAGCCTCTGTCCTGTTATTTGCCGATAAAATCCTGGGCGTATTATAGGGAAAACAGAGGGAGATACAGTAAATAGCCTGATCCTGCTGCGACAGGATGTGTGCCAATTCACCATCATCAGTATTTTCTGAATTCTTCCTCTCTTTCGGTGGTTCACAAGGTTCTGGGACAGAAAAAACATCTAACCTGCAAATAAACTTTACATTACAGAAACATTATCTGACATGCAATGTTTAATCTGACATGCAACTGTTTCACTGTAGAGGGATTTTGAGGTCTCTGAAGATAAAAAAGTTCTTCATGTTCTTCATTATATGTTGAGACCGTTTAAGTGCCTTTCCAGAGCTCATTCCTCAAACTATCAGTCTACCCAGACTGCATATCATCTCTGTTATCCCTGCGCATCAGGCTCTCCATGAAAGCAGCACTATGGAAACCAAAGTCCCTGCAGTACAGAGACAATGACGACAAGTCTCAGATCACATACCCAGACATGCAGACTCTAACTAGGGCAATACACTTAATATTTCCTGCTGGCTGCTTTCTTCCAGAGAAGATTGAACTTTAACTACCTAATCCCTTTAAACCTATTAATGTATCAGACCACCATAAACACTTTTGACCATTATAATATTATTTCGACCAATAAAAAGCAAGATTGCAAGATGATTTCACAGATTCTGTGGTGACCTCAGATGGAAACAAGGGTGTTGTAATAGCAGACTGGAAGCAGGAAAAGCTAATTTAGAGGTTGGAAATGTTAACACATATGCAGGATGTAAAAAAAAAAAAACAGAACTGTGAGGCACATTTCACCCAGACGGAATGAACAGAAGGAGAAGGGGCCCTTGCATATGAACCACACATGTTTTGGGTCAAGGAAATATATAAACTGCAAATTTGCTTAGTTAATTAGTGGTACTTGCTAAGGCAAGTATCCCTATTACTGTTGCTCATATGTACAGTAACAGATTTGATCAAATACCTAACATTCAGGGTATGTTTACATGACAATGACATACTAAAAACAGAAACATTTTCCTTTGCATTTTTCGTGTGCAGATGACAAAATTGTCAAAACGATCCCCGTTCACACTGATCCAAGAAAACAACTAAAAACGCTGTATTATGCTGCCAGGCCAGTAGATGGCGATGTCACTTAAAGAAACACTACGCTGCTATAGACTGAACATGTAATGTTCATTTGTTTTCACAAATTTGCGTTTTTGTGGTTTACATGGAGATGATAACGGTTTTATTTTCAAAAACTTGTTTGAACCCCGTTTTCAAAAGTTTGCGTTTTCAGCCCCCAAAACGCCGTTGTTGTGTAAATGAATGGCCAAAACGCATATTAAGTTTTCTGTTTTTAGTTGAAAACGATGTTGTGTAAACGGCCCCTAAGTATTACATTTTCGCTAAGCAACCACACTGAAACACATTAGCAACTGCATTAAAACACCCTTAACACTTTATCAACTCCATAGCAATGTGATATAAACCACTCTGAACACTTTAGCAACCTCATAGCAACGCCCTGGTAACAACCTCAAACACCATAGTAACTGCATAGCAAGGTGCTAGAAAAGCAAAATGTAGCAACTGCATAGAAATGCCCTGGCAACCACCTTGAACACCCTAGCAACTGCATAGCAACATGCAGTACTAAAGAACACTCAGAACACTTTAGCAACTGCATAGTGGTAACCACCTCAAACACCCTAGTAACTGCATAGCAACGTGCTAAAAAAGCACTTTAGCAACCGCATAGAAATGCCCTGGCAACCACCTTGAACACCCTAGAAACTGCATAGCAACATACTAAAGAACACTCAGAACACTTTAGCAACTGCATAGTGGTAACAACCTCAAACACCCTAGTAACTGCATAGCAACGTGCTAGAAAAAAACACTTTAGCAACCACATAGAAATTCCCTGGCAACCACCTTGAACACCCTAGCAGTCAATGAGATTTCACACACACACACACACACACACACACACACACACACACACACACACACACACACACACACATGTTTGTTTTTGTGAATTGTGGGGACTTTCCATAGACTTCAATGCATTTTACACTGAACAAACTGTACATTCTATCCCCCTACCCTGCCCCTACCCCTAAACCTAACCCTCACAGGAAACTGTGCAAACTTTTACTTTTTCACAAAAACTCATTCTATATGATTTATAAACCCATTTACATTGTGGGGACCGCTGGCTGGTCCCCACGATGTAGGTGAACTCAGGTTTATATTACATCATGGGGACATTTGGTCCCCACAATGTAATATAAACAAAAGCACACCAGCACACACACACACACACACACACACACACACACACACACACACACACACACACACACACACATGTTTGTTTTTGTGAATTGTGGGGACTTTCCATAGACTTCAATGCATTTTACACTGAACAAACTGTACATTCTATCCCCCTACCCTGCCCCTACCCCTAAACCTAACCCTCACAGGAAACTGTGCAAACTTTTACTTTTTCACAAAAACTCATTCTATATGATTTATAAACCCATTTACATTGTGGGGACCGCTGGCTGGTCCCCACGATGTAGGTGAACTCAGGTTTATATTACATCATGGGGACATTTGGTCCCCACAATGTAATATAAACAAAAGCACACACACACACAAACACACACACACACACACACACACACACAGACACTAACATTGACTCTCTCTCTCTTTCACACACACACACACACACACACACACATCAGCATTGACACAGACACACATACACACCCCAGAATTGAGACACACACACACCAGCATTGACTCTCTCTCTCTCTCTCTCTCTCTCTCTCTCTCTCTCTCTCTCTCTCTCACACACACACACCAAAACTGAGACACACACACACACATCATCATTGACACATCTGACCACTGACAGGAGAGAAAGAATGAACCGGTGACCCTGCTATTTTTTTCTTGACCCTTAACATCTGCCTTTCTTTCTTTAAGACTGAAAGACTCAGCAAACCATGAAGCCCTTCTGCATTTCCATGCAAATGTTTCCAGTTTCTGCATTTGAAATGTGCAAGGCAGCAGATATATAGCATATTTCTGTCATCCTGGAAAAAAACACTGCCCTTTTTCATCTAAGAATGCTCTTCTAGGTAGATTGCATGACAGTTTTTGCAGTTTTTGCACCTGCTAGTAAATAGCCAAACCCGTTAATTACAAGGGGGGTGTCTGCATACTTTTGACTTCACAGTGTATATTTAATTTATATTCATTCTCTCTCCCAAATATGACATCATTATACACTGATCTACACATATATCATTTATATAGATCATCAGTGATTGCAACAAACATTAATCATTCCATGATGGAAAAGAAATACAATTAGAATTCAAAACCATTCACCTGCATTACACTGAATATCAGTTCACTGTTGAGACTGTTTACTCCTCTTTTCTGGGTTCAACATTTTTTAAGGTGGGTGTGTCAACTGCATGTGGAGCGCAACCTGATTGGCTGGTTGAGCTGAGCTGTTTTGATTTTGATCCATATGGTGAGACACTTCAAAACAAAAGTCTCTCAAGGCAAGTAAATAACTAGTTATCTGCTAAACACAATGAAAGCATCTGTAAATGGTGGCACTGTAATATGCTGAACACAGGCATGTCAGCAACAGAAACAAGCCTATGGAGCGTTTGACAGTGAGTCTTATTCCAAAGAAAGAGCCAAGAAAGTGTGAAGAGAGAGCGAAAAGGCCGCTGGTAGGAAAGAATGAGCGCAGATGAGAGTGCACGAAATACTGATGGACACCCTTGCGCCATCTGCTGGTCAAAATCAAGCATTGCATGCTGCAACTGACAGACTTACATATGCGATGGACATCACGATTGCTCATCTTTGCTCGCTCATGTGAAGGTATCTTGAGTAAAACGGCTCTATATTTAACTAAGCACATACAGAAGACCTGAACCGGAAGCGAGGCGATCTGTTTTACAGAACACGGAAGTTTGTGGCGCATAACCTCAATTGTAGTAGTTGAAACATACTAAAATAATAATAATAATAGTAGTAGTAGTAATACTACTACTACTAATAATAATAACATTACATTCAATGTAAAATTGTAATAGTTCACCCAAAAATGAAAATCCTGTCATTAATTAACGTACTCACCTACGACCTTCATTCATCTTCGGAACACAAATTAAGATATTTTTGATTAAATCCGAGAGATATATGAAGTCTTCCATTAAAGAATATAGATGTAGAAAGTTCACTCTTATTAGTTATGAATAGAAGAAACTGCAATGCGCAATATGGCGGAATACGTCCCGCCTTCTTAGTAAAAGAGCCAATCGCTAATTGATCCATTGCTGGGAGTTTGATTGACAGGCGATCTAACCAATCATAACGCCGAATCCGCCATTTTGTCCGACAAAGCAGTCAGGAGTTAGAAGATTAACCTCGGTGGACTTGAACTTGAAAAATGGTGTGTATTTCCGTATTTCCGCGTTTGAAACAACATTCCTTCTGATGTTCATTCATGTTTATTTGATGCTATAAATTAACTGGTAGGAAGAGATGATCGGTTCACGCACCGCTTGAGCTGAGGCTCTACAGTGATCTGTCACGACACATTAAAGAGCCACAAAACGTTTTTTATTGTTCTAATTTCTTCTAAATTCTAAATTCTAAAGTTCTAAATTCTTTCAAAAATTACACAATTTTAAAGCCGGGATTTTGTTTAACATCATAACCTGCTCTGTCTTGTCTGTCAATGTGTTGTCAGTGTCCTCTTTGGTTTGCGATGTATTTTTCACTCTGTGTGGCATGACAGCGCCATGGCTTGTCGGACAAAGCAACAGTAACTAAGGGGGGCGGGTCTTTGCGAAGGGTCAATTGATAAAGTCATTGCGTCACTGCAGCTGCCATTAGAAGCTCCGGTTCCCATAGGAACCTGAGACTTGCGCTTTGGACGACACATGCGCATTGCCTGAAAAATAAGCTTTTTTAACACTATTTGAGCACAAGAAACAATATTTATGGGACAGTTCATGTCCGATTTTGTTGCTGATTTAAAATATATTATTTAATTGTGAGTTCGCCTACCAGTTTTTGAGATTTCAGGATTCCCCCATTCAAATAGATAGGACTTGAGCTGCGTCCGAAATCGCATACTGTTGAGTAGGTACTACATTTGAATTTAAATTTACTTCACGACTGTTAAAAAAAGTACATTCTATATTGTACAAATGCGTAGTATGAATGAATTCGGACGTATTACATCAGCCATGTTGTTACTATCACATGACCTACCAGTGTCGATTACATCCCTTCAACCCTTCACAAATCCTCTCCCGTGGCCTCACGGGATAGTAAAGTGTCCATCATATGCACACTTCAGAATCTCGCCGGAAGTAGTAAGTCATCCAGGGACTTTTCGCCTACTGTTTTTCGAATACTATGAATTCGGACATACTATTCTGTTCGCATACTGTTTTTCGCATACTATATAGTAGAGAAGTATTCGATATTGGGTGCAGCTTTGGTCTTGGATGCCTGAAATAGCTGCCCAGAGGTGTTCCAAATATGGCCACCGAGTGAACAGACTTTCCTTGAAAGGGACTTTGCTTCCGTGTCTACGTCTGAATGCTGGCTCAAGATTGGGTGAAGCATGCGTGTGATGCTGACGCAGGAGCCAGCCAATAATGAGTCGGCGTTCTGACGTAAAAGTGCTGGACGTATGAGAATGACACAGAAGAGAAGATATTTTGGAATAAAGTTATTTTTGTTTTGTTTTTGCGCACAAAATGTATTCTCGTCACTTCATAACATTAAGGTTGACCCAGTGCAGTCGTGTCGACTGTTTTAACAATGTCTTTAGTACCTTTCTGGATCTTAAAAAAAAAGTGGTGATTATATTGCTGTCTATGGATGAGTCATAGCCTATACCTCTTTAGGTTTCATCAAAAATATCTTAATTTGTGTTCTGAAGATGAACGAAGGTCTTATGGGTGTGGAACTACATGCGGGTGAGTAATTAATGACAGAATTTTCATTTTTGGGTGAACTAACCCTTTAAATATATAAAATTGTGACATTTAAAAGTGCATTTATTTTATATGTGGATGCATAATTCCAAAAAACAAAAGCAAATCCAAACAAAGACCTTTTTTTCCACTTTTTATTTTATGTTGTTGGGACCATAACATATTACTTTTTTTCTATAGGGACATAATGAAGTTCACAAACTTTTAAAAGAGCAAAAACTAAACTAAATATAGATGCTAAAAAATAAATTATAACACTGGAAATGAAAACTCTCACCCACAAATGTAATCTTTAAAGAGCTGGAGGAAAGTGCATTTTGATTCTCATGACAGGTTTTTGTGATTTGACATTATATATTTACAAGCAAACAGAATAATCCAAAAACACATAAATTGGGGTTGTACATGGTTTGGGTTTAAGGCTGACATATCCCCATAAATACCCAGAGAACAAACACCATTGATGACCTGAGTTTTCATGTGATCTCAATTCTGCTCTGCAGAAACACAGATATAAATGTCCTGAGAGGTCACAGATGGGATATCATAACCCCAGGATATGCAGTTAATACTAGCTTAATAAACAAAAGGGAAAATCAGATCAACAGTGATATAAATTCCATATGCAGTACCTTGGGAAACGATCGTTTCTCTCTATAATTACACTCAGGAATGACGAGGAGGAATTGGTCTATGATTATAAGGAACATCGCTATTTTCAGATAAGAAAAAATAGCCAAACAACCAATTAAAACATCTAATTATACAGTTCAGCCAGTGAAAATCCCAATAATTAACTGCAATCCAAAGAGAACCAGTGATAATGGGCAGTCTTTTAAGGAATAGAAAATTAAAATTCTGTTTACTCATCTTCAGGTCGATCCAAACACGTATGATGTAAAATTGAGCAAAATGGGTGTTTTTTACACCCAAAAAGTACCATAAAAGTATATTAATTAAATTTAAGTGACACAAAGTTTTGAAGAACTGTAAGGTTGTGTAAATTTATGACAGAATTAAATTTTTTTGGTGAATTATTCCTTTAGCCGCACTTCAATTTCTTTATTTCCTCATATGCAATCACTGTATTTCTATATATATATGTATATATATATATAATTTCTACACCCTAGACATAATTTTGTAAAATGTGTATGTGCAGACATACTTTCACCCAAGCATGCAACAACTTACACATTTTCCTTTAATGAAACCTAAAACAAAAGTTGTGTGAACTGAACTCAGAAACAGCTCTGGAAAATAGTCGCCACAGCCTGAGGAATAATGACCTCATATCTTCCCTGCAGCCAATCAGAACACAGCGTGAATTCAGCCACTGCTGACTCGCTTCCTGTCCGTGGCTGCAGTTCTGGAGGAGAAAACTTTTACAGTTCTTCAGTGCCTGTAATCAGTGCAGTGGATGAAAGCATTTACGGACAAAACAAATACAACAAACCGAGTAGAAAAGATAGATTTATAGAAAAATAACTAAAAGCATTTGTTTTACTTTCGCATGACTGATATGAGGATTAGTAAATGTGAATTCTCTTGATCCATCAAATTTTGCAGCACTGGGTTATGTCAAAAGTGAGAAGATAACATAACGTGGCTTATATAAGCAGGCATGATATGATTTCAAAGTGGCACTAGTACCATAATCTGACAGAACTAAAGATTTAATTTGTCCACCTGCCATACTAGCCTTTTTTTGACCACACTATGACTGCATTGTAATACTCCGCCTGACCTGTAGAGGACAGCACAAAGCTGTGACATCTGTGATTTCGCTGCTCTGAAGTACAAAGAATAAGTAGCTTAGACAGCTAAACACTTTCAAATGAGTTGTACAAACATATCTACCTTCAGACTGTTGTTGTTTCCATCTTTATCATCTGCAGTTTTCCCTACATTTTACACCTTCTTTGGCTGGTTCTTTACAACAAGCCACAGCACATCTCTGAGTGTTGAAACATAGTGCACCCACCAATATTTCCCTCAAAATTGTGCTGATGTTGAAATTTACATCATGCCAAAGCATACTTTGAGCTTAATTAAGAATATTATGATTATTATGCTGTCAGTTACCACAGAAGAAAAAGTTCTTAATAAGCACTTGCAGTGGGAGTCTATAGGGTAATGTATTCCAAAGGGTTTCAAATCTGAAATTTGCTGCTTGATTTTTTTTGTTAAGCTACTTATATTTAGAGTTATTTCACCCAAAAATGAGAACAAATCTCTTGCGGAAGCTCAAAGGTGCTGCGTAACACGAGAATTAATCTCATTGGTTCTTCCAGAAGCTCAAATGTGATGCGTAGAGGCGGTAGACATTTGTGCATCCAGGAACAGGATTGGGAAAAACTGGTCTAAATCATGCTTTTCGAGGTGGGACTACGTTTCTAACAGATGAATTCACCTAGTTTACAGGCTTTACACGGTCATAACTGGTTTAAATTTTGTATAACATTTCACAGACTTTTAGATTAGTAAGTAATTTTTACATAGCAGTCTCATGTAATGTAGAATGCTGAAATCTTGTTTCTGTGTGCCCCATAGACTTCCACTATAAGTGCATGACTTTTTGTTATTTTCTCAGGTAATCAGCATCATGTAACAAATGCTGTTGATAGAGCTTAACTTGTATTGAACTCAGAATATTCCTTGAAGCAAGTGATCACAAAGGTGCCAAATTGTCAGAGCAATTTTAAATTGCACAATGTGTCACAAAAGAAAACAGGCTACTGGGAAAAACGCACATATATTGATCAGTGTTTAAAAGCAACACAAACACAAAACATAAACGTAAATAACACTGAAAAATAAGATCTTAACCAATTTACTGCCTAAACATACATACAATGGATTGTTCAAACATATGCTATGTTCTTGTCCAAAAGTACCTTAAAAGTGTGTTAATTCAGCCTCAGCTGAAAAATGACTATTAGACCATCAGCACACACACAGATCTGGTTGTGCCCTCTTAACACCTGATATTAAGATGCGTTTTGGTCAATCGGATCACAAGTGGACGAGGGAGACACATACCTGTTTACACCTGGTGTTTTAATCCGTCTCTTTTGTCCACTTTCAACCACTTCGGTCCTGAGTTCTTCGAGGGGAGGGTCTATGGGTGCTTAAATGTATGTTTTTTTTTCAGATCTTTTGACCTGATGGTCAAAATAAGCTTGTGCAATTTACATATGAACACACCCAGAGATGATGGAAAAACATACGGAGAGCATCAGCTTTCATTTCTGCTCTGAAAGCCGCAAGACTACACCGAACACTGCGAGTGTGTTTTAGAAATCAGGAATGGTGAGAGAACATTGTGCTTGGTACATTTTTCATCTTTACACCAAACTTGGGTCTTCAGCCGACAAAGTTTAAAATCTGTCTGGCTAGCACACTTTTCATAAGTAAGAAGTCAGTAGGCGGAGAGCAGGCGGTCTTTAGTGGGTGTTCGAATGCATGAGCGTTTACACTACAAAAGCAATCCGGTCGAATGCGTTTCCGACTACCTCTGGAAGTGGTCAAAAGCAGACAAACTCAAAACGTTTTACACCCCATTTACACCTGTGATCCACTTGTGATCCGATCAACCAAAATGCATGTTAATACCAGGTTTAAACAGGGCCTTAGAAACCCTAAACTCAGACAAGTGCTGAACTTTAATTCTTAAGCATCAATAATGGCAAGAAAACTGTATAACACTGACTGGAATGATTCAAGGCCTTGAAAACACATGTGTCCGGTCGCCTCCCCATCTCAAACCCAGTACTGATTCTTTTTCAGTGCTGGGTTTGTTGTCCGACAGTGCTGTATTAACTCAGGATCTGCCCCTTTGGAGTCCACGTTTGACATGGGGATGTTGTTTGCAGGATCGGTTTTCCTAAAAGTCTCCTGATTCACTTCTCCATTCTTGGGCTTCGCTGCCACTGTTTGGACATTGTGCTTCCCAGTTTTGTTGCGTCGGACTAAGTAGTATGCCAGTAGTGCAGCCACGAGCATGAGTAGGAGGATGGCAAGGATGGGAATAAGGATAGCCCACAGTGTGTTCCGTCTAGACACCACAGGAGTGGCTCCAGTGCTGCCAGGAGCCACGTCGCCATCTCCTCTCCACCTGGGCTCGGGTTGACCTGCCTCACTCTTGTCGGAAACGGACACCGGTGGAACTTTGAGCAGTGTGGCGCCATAAACTCTAGAAGGGTCGTAAGGAACAACATGGAAGGGCAAGACGCATTCTGCAGGAGGAACACCATGCGCCTTTAGGAGGAAGCGTGCTTCATCTTGACTTTGACTTCCAACGTTTTGACCCCCAGTTGTGTTAAAGATCTCCAAAGCTACCCGTCCTTCATCCAGGTCTCGTTGGGTGAAGGAGCTCACTGGTTGGCCATCATCCGGCCCACCCCTCTTGATGAACCGAGCTCCTTGAGGTTGTTGGATCATGCTGAAGGTTGGAGATGTTCTGGTCTTGTTGGCCAGAGGTGTTGCATCCAACAACTTCCTGTCTACAAGTACAGTAGCACCTCTGGGGAGCACGGGATTCTGGGCCACCTTCGCCAGTGGTTTCACAGTAATGTTGAGGACTGAGGACACGTTCGCTGCCCTGCTTCGGGCCACAAAGGCCACGCTATCTCTCGGTGAGGTGGACTTCACAAAACGGACGCTTACTCTTCCCTGTTTAATCTGCTTCTGCGTGAAAGCTGAGGTCGGCTGTCTGTCCACCATTACAGCTGCGTACTTTGGGACGTTGGTGATCTTATAGAGTACCTCCTCCTCAACGGGACCCCCAGTGGAGGTGTTCAGCATGTCCTCGGTGATTAGTGTCTCATCGTCTCCCTGCTTTACGTGGATCTCCGGAGCTTTGTTCAGTATTAGAGACCTGGCCAGGATTCCAATATGCAGTGTGTACGGGTCCGTTTGGTGTTTCCCGTCAGATACTATAAATTCCATAAAGCCATTGGACAGACTTCCATCACTGACGAAAGCAACCCGCCCAGTGTTGATGTCTTCCTGGCTGAACTGGTTGATCCGGTCTCCATTGTCAGTGTAGATGAGATATCCATTAGCTGGGCTCTTGGAGATAGTGAATCGGACCTCGTCTGGTGTGCTGTCCTGGTCGACAGTGTTGAGGTAGTTTTTGGAGATGATGGTCGTGGAACCCTGTAGTGCTTCTAAAAGCAGGTCCAAGCTTGCAAGTTCTGGTGGGTTCGAGTCTCGCCGTCTGATGGAGATCAGGAAGATCTCCTCCAGAACCACGGCACCGGGTTGAACTTGCGGGGTTCGGCCACTGGGGTTCAGATGGACACGGAAAGAGAAGCTATCAGAAGATGCTCCGGAGTCATCGTGATAGTACTCCAGATCACCACGTGCCACATCGTCCTGCAGGAAATGGGGAGCGTCACGGGGCAGGTCAGACCCTCCGAGAGTGAGTCGTCCATGAACGGGGAACCGACGAATTTCGTAGACGATGTCCTGCCCTTTCCTCTTCTGCTCAGGCAAACTGGCAAGCAGGTTAGAGGCATCCAGAACAGATTTGTCGATCACTTTAGACTGCCCCTGCACCACGGACACACCTGCAATACATTAACAAAATACAAAAGGCAAAGAATTAAAGGATTAGTTCACTCCAGAATTAAAATTTCCTGATAATTTATTCACCCCCATGTCATCCAAGATGTTCATGTCTTTCTTTCTTCAGTAGAAAATAAATTAAGCTTTTTGAGGAAAACATTCCAGGATTTTTCTCCATATAGTGAATTTCAACGGGTTGAAGGTCAAAATTGCAGTTTCAGTGGAGCTTCAAAGCACTCTACACAATCCCAGCCAAGGAATAAGGGTTTTATCTAGTGAAAGGATCGGTAATTTTCTTTAAAAAAAAACAAATTTATATACTTTTTAACCACATTCACTTTGTAAACACTGAGTTGGTACTTCCGCCTATGTCACACCTATGTCAGTACTTCCACCTTTCCAACGTGACACTTTTTTTTTGTTGAAAATTTACAATTGTTTCGCTAGATAAGACCCTTATTCCTCGTCTGGGATCATGTAAAGCCCTTTGAAGCTGCACTGAAACTGTAATTTGGACCTTTAACCCGTTGATCCCCATTGAAGTCCACTTCAATGTTTTCCTCAAAAAAACGTGTTTATCTTCGACTGAAGAAAGAAAGACATGAACATCTTGGATGACATGGGGGTGAGTAAATTCTGGAGAAAACTAATCCTTTAAATTAGATTTAAGTGTCAGAGCTGTGGTCTAGAGTTTAACATACAAAAGGGTCAAACTCCCCCCTACCTGTAATTTTCTAGTAACTTTTTCAAGACCTTGTTTAGCTTGCTTAGGCGCCTTAGAGACACTTTGCAGCCTTTCAAAGTCAGATTTGAGAAACCCTGCCTTACAAGCTCCAACCATATTGACTCATGCAGAACATGCAAGTTTAAATGCAGCCTGAAATGTGTCCTAATCCTGTTCCCACCACATTTGCCAATCATTCTCAGTATTGTTTTCACTTTTGTATCAAATGATAAAGGGTACCAAACCCCTACTCCCAAAAATTACATTTAATTGGCACCTACCTTTGTTCTTCCAGAGTTGAGAAGAGACGTTTCGATTGGCTGCATAGTATGAGACAGTGACCGGCAGGCTGTGATGCAGCTCTGTTGCTGGAGGCGATGTGAGGGACAGCTCAACAGAATCTTTCAGGACCCAGAAGGGCTCAGGCGGCATCTGATGCTCATAATACACAGCACCTGCATCCAACTGAACACAGACAGCCACCAATTATAGCAATAAATGAATAGAGTTTTAGTTCTGAACTTGAAATAGTTGCACACTTCATAAGTTTAGATTGAACAAGCAAAAGCCTGACCATAATGAGAGCATAATGCTGCCCTCTACTGTCTGCTAATAAGATCTACACATACAATGATGCCCTCTTGTGGTCAATGATGGCATTACAATGGAATATTGACAGCATATTATTACAATGCCAAAGCAAAACTTTTTTTGGCAAAATTATCTAAATCTAAAATTTTAGCTGTATGTGTTACTGTTTTCATCTGCAAGTATATGTTCACATTATTTACCTCAGTCTGTGTGAATTTGGTGATCTCTTCAAACTGTCCAAGTTGGTTAGGTTTGATTATTCGTCCCAAGCGAGAAGGTTTCACCAGTGAGTATGTGATTTCATCACCGTCTTCACTTGTTATAGCCCGCAAAATATCTCCACTGATCACCTGCCTGGTGCCTGACAAACATCATCAAACAAATCATATCACTTCAATGATTTTATACAGCTATAATTGACATAATTGATCTATTAGGTTGTTCCAGATAAGATCTGCCTTTTTGAAAATTTGTTTTACATAAAATTTTCTCTCAGGGCCAATAAAGATCATTCCATTGGCCCAGAGAGAGACAGGTATTTAGATCTAAGCTTGGGATGTGTGGAGCCCACCTGGGAAGACCATGAGTTCTCCCTCCGTTTCCATGGTGATGGTGAGCTGTCTTGCCTTGACAGCGAAGCGGTAGAGAGGTGAAGTGTGTTCTCCATCAGTCACGGTGAAGCTGAACCCACCCGATTCTGAGCCTGAGATCAGACACAAGCAATCATATTCATCACTATATCATGTTACACTCTTTCAATAGGCCTAAAGGTTCTTTAATGGCTCCTCAGATTTATCAAAGTAACCTTTCCTTATCATGAACCATTTTGGGGGGTCGGTCATTGATGGATAAGGTTTTTAAAAGTGTAAAAAAACATAATGGAGATATAATTAATTTTGAAGTTTTATTAAGTGTTAACAATGAGATTATGTGGTTTTTACAATCAATTAATGCTGCTTTTGTCATTTTTTTTTTACAATATGGTCAAAATTTGTCACCAAAAAGTCATTCGGTTTAACCAAAATTTCAGTTTTACTGAATGACACTTTTGGTTATACCAAATGAGAATATTTTAAAACAATGCTAACAGGCTGATATCTAGCTAGGACAATTAAGTTTTTAAAAATATTACAACATTTTCCATGTTTTATAGCGGTTGTACCGAATGACCTGATGTTTCAGGACATGCGTATGAGCAAGTGAAAACATGAATTTTTCATATAGTTAAGAGAGAGTTTGTTACTTTGCTTCATGACCATGTGGTCCTTTGGAGGTGTCTGAATGATGTCACATCCTGTCACATGATTCTGACCACATGACATGGTCCTTTTTTATTGGTTACTCCGAAAGACATCAATGAAATTCATTTTTCCGGACATTCTTTCTCATAACAAAGCAACGACTTCTACACATAATTTTAATACCATTTTGCACTATGTTGATATATGATGTTATAAAATCATGCCAGAATAAAAAATATATACATTTATTACATTTTAAGATGTTTTAATCACAAATGAAATGGCTGTATTGGCCTTTGGACGGTTAAACCGAATGACCTTTTGACACTTCAAAATCTTTAAAATACCTTTATATGTAGCAAAATATAATTAAAACCTTTTGAATACAATAAAAGAGATCTAGTTGTACTACCTTACATACTTTGTGTGTCATATCTTTGTTTTTTTGTTATTATTAAGGCCTTTGGACAAAAAAAAAAAAGACCTGTCACGTCATTGACCCGGGTATAAAGTTCTTTGTGTTGCTATATGGTTCCTTGGAGACTGTAAAAGGTCTTAATGTTATGTCTTCAATGTATTGTTTTCTGGGGTCTTTAAATAAATAGTTATTTGGTTGCGAATATTTTTTAGCATGCTGCTAATTTATATGATTTCTAATGTGTTCAAAGTTTTTTTTAAAATATTGCTATGCGGTTGTTAATGTTTTATCATGCTTTACTAGGCTATATGATTGCCAAGTTGTTCCGAGTTGTTTTTAGCGTGTTATTATATGTGTGCCAAGGTGTTTGGTGTGGGTTTTAGCATTTTGCTATGCAGTTGCTAATGTATTCTGAGTTATTTTGATCATGCTGCTACTGTATATGACTGTTAAAGTGTTCTGAGTTGATTTTAGCATGTTGTTGTGCAATTGCTAAGGTGTTTTTGATATGTTTCTAGAGTGTTCCAAATAGTTTTTTGCATGTTTTAAGCATGTAAGCATTGCTATGTGGCTGCTAAATCATTTTGAGTGGGCTTTATCTATGCAGTTTTTTAAGGTGCTCTGACTGGTTTTTAACATGTTGCTATGGTGGTTGGGCCTTGAAAGTGGTGGTTAACACAATGCTATGTGGTTGCTATGTGCTCTACATGATTGCTTACATGTTCAGGCCCCAATCTCTTTTCTGGTCCATCCTCAGATGGCCTACTGGTATCTCTGTAGTAGCTAATATTTTATTCTGTTTTCAAAGGTTTAAAGGACTCAATTCAGAGAAATCCATTTCAACCCACCCTGAAGAATGAATAAAACCTCTCCATTATTAATCTGAGCCTGGGTGAAACTGTCCACACTGTCGTGTGGAGACGCTTTAAAGGCAACAATCCCATTGCTGGGTATCTCGATTGAATACACCAACTCCTCTGGAGGAGTGTCCAGATCATCGCTGCTCAGCATATTGGCTGTGATTTCAGACTCCTCGCCAACTAGGAGCTGAAAGGAGAGAGCACACACACAGACAAAGAGAGATAAACAAACCAATAAACATGATGGAACACCTAAACTGTTGTTTTCAGAGGTGTCTAACTGTCTGGAGTTGTTGGGATGTGAAAGAGGCAGTTATGTCTCCTCTGATGCTGCTCTAATGGATGTGTAATGGACAAGTTGCTGAAAGACATTCTTAAACGATCAAATTCAGCTGGGAGAGTGCAGGGCTGCCACACATCACCACACATTTATCTGTTCCTGCCTCCATCTACCGCTCTCCTGAGAGACCGAGCGTAGAAGAGGAAGGAAAAACTGGAATTGAGTACATGGCGTAGTGCCCTGGAACAGAAAGGTCCACAAGTTCATTATCATTTAGTAATCTAGTTTCAACATAATGTGACCTTCAAGATTTAAGTGCATCTCCTTTCTTCCTGCGAGTGCTATATAATGGAGGATAATGCAGTCATTACCAGGGTAAATATTAGTCATACCAGATAACTGTCTGCACTGCCCCCTGGTGACCATTCAAAGACCTTTACACCATTTTCTGTGAAGCATGTGCATTGGCTTCCACTAGATGGTAGCACTAGATCAGAGTACAGTGCAACTAAAGTTTATAAGACAAATATCTCCCAAATTGGGCTGGAAATTGCTGTTTCTTTATACTCAATATTTAATAGATGTAACATGGACTAGAAGCTGCATGGCAAATCAAATACCAGCATGCTGTGCTGAGACCTGCTTTGATGGGAAACAGCAATCTTTCTCTCTGATTGGACTGGTGTGTCTGATATATTACTGTGTGTGCGTTTGTGTGGATGAATCTCACAAAAGTTTCATAGATACCATGAATTTAGTTTTTTTCCACAGTATGGAGATGAAAATTAGTTGTTTTGTTTTTTTTTTTTTTGCATTACACTGAGAATTTAATTTGTATCAAAATAAAACTATAATTGTAAAAATCATATAAATAATTTTAATTTTTAAAATGCAAATGAGACTCGCATGTTAAGAATTTGGGGAAATGTGCTTAAAAAAAGTGCAATAAAAATATATATTTCCTGCTTATAAAATACATTTAAATATAATTTTAATATATTGTAAGTATTTATCTATTATTTATATATTTTATACTTTTTTAAATCTATTTTTCTCTTTTGAATTTGGGGTGAAATATGATCCTATAATTTGTGAGATCACCCAATTGTGTTTACAATTTTGGAAAGAGAAGGTCTGAATTTGGATCTTCTCTGTTATTATCATCAGTAACCACTGAAAATTGAGGTGTCCTGGATTAAAGCACGTCTGATTCAGAGATAGACCGAGAGAAAGCGCGCGCGAGTGAAAGTGAACTATCTGCATGTGGAAAAACACATATCATTATTTCACATTTTGCGGGAGACAAGCGGCATCTCTGATTGGTCTGTTTTCCCTCCAGCCCAGAAGCTGAATTCTTGCCACCATCATGGTTTTCCAAAAATATGAGTTTCCAGGGTGACCAGAAACCACAGAAAGCATCGAGCAAGCAATGAATGACACTCTGTGTTCCAGTGGAGGGAGTCGCTCTGAATTTTCCGACTACGTCTCTGTTCTAGAAGCTTCATTAAAGTTTAAAATGGGGAAAATGGACTGACGGGTAGCTTGGTGTACCTCCAGTCCAGTGTTGCGTTGGATGCGAGGCGGTTCGTCGTTCACAGGGACGACGGTGATGCCGACTATCAGAGATGCACTCCGGCGGGTGATTTCAAAAGCAGACGCCGTGAGAGTGAAACTGTCCTCTGTGGTCTCACTGCTGTCGTGGTGGTAGTACACCTGTCCCTGTTGTACCTGAGGACACACACGACATACACAACAGATATCAGAAATCCAAACACACACACACCTAATCCTTTTTCTGACCACTGGGGCATTTCAGGTTTTTACAGTGGCTTTATTTTGCCATTTTCCAAGTGAAAGGACAATGATAACAGCTTTTTAAAATTCTGTAGATATAGTTTCCCTCCAAAAAGATAAAACAAACAAGGGAGAGTTCAGCCAAAATTGAAAATTCTCATTTACTCACCTTCATGCCATCCCTAATGTATATGATTTCTTTCTTCAGATAAACACACATTTTTAGGAAAATAATCCATCTCTGTAAGCCCATATAATGCAAGTGAATGGGTGCTGCTTGTTTGATGGTTCAAAAACCCCACACAGCAATCGTGACTGGAATCCATATGACCCCAGTGGATGAATCAATGTCTTTTGAAGTCAAGCAATAGGTGCGTGTCAGAAAAATACTAATATTTATACGGTGGTCCTCTGTGCTTCCATGTTACTTCTCAAACAAACTTATGTTTATGTCAAGCTGAACTTGTGAACGTGCCTAGGGCATCTGGCTGGAAACGATGGTTTATAGTTAGAAGAGTTTATATTTATACTTATATAAAGTGTTAGCAGATATTAAACATACAGTCCACTAATACTCTAAGGAGAGTTAGTTGACATGTAGTTGCAAAGTTACTTGTAGTGAGAATGTCTGTTACGGGGTTCTTCAAAATAAAATGTTGGCAGATTTTAAATAGACAGTCTACTAATACTCTAATGAGAGTCAATTGACATGTAGTTGCAAAGATACTTGTAGTGAGAATGTCTGTTGAAGGGGACCATCAAAATAAAGCGTTGGCAGATATTAAGCAAACAGTCTACTAATACTCTAATGAGAGTTAGTTGACATGTAGTTGCAAAGTTACTTGTAGTTGGTAGAATGTCTGTTGAGGAGCATCAAAATAAAGTGTTAGCAGATATTAAACAGACAGTTTTCTAATACTCTAATGAGAGTTAGTTGACATGTAGTTGCAAAGTTACTTGTAGTCGGAAGAATGTCTGTTAAGGAGCATCAAAATAAAGTGTTAGCAGATATTAAACAGACAGTTTTCTAATACTCTAATGAGAGTTAGTTGACATGTAGTTGCAAAGTTACTTGTAGTCAGTAGAATGTCTGTTGGGGAACCATCAAAATAAAGTGATGACAGATATTAAACAGTCTACTAATATTCTACTGAGTTAGTTGACATGTAGTTGCAAAGTTACTTGTAGTGAGAATGTCTGTTACGGGGTCCTTCAAAATAAAGTGTTGGCAGATTTTAAGTAGACAGTTTTCTAATACTCTAATGAGAGTTAGTTGACATGTAGTTGCAAAGTTACTTGTAGTCGGTAGAATGTCTGTTAAGGAGCATCAAAATAAAGTGTTAGCAGATATTAAACAGACAGTTTTCTAATACTCTATTGAGAGTTAGTTGACATGTAGTTGCAAAGTTACTTGTAGTCAGTAGAATGTCTGTTAAGGAGCATCAAAATAAAGTGTTAGCAGATATTAAACAGACAGTTTTCTAATACTCTAATGAGAGTTAGTTGACATGTAGTTGCAAAGTTACTTGTAGTCGGTAGAATGTCTGTTAAGGAGCATACAAATAAAGTGTTAGCAGATATTAAACAGACAGTTTTCTAATACTCTAATGAGAGTTAGTTGACATGTAGTTGCAAAGTTACTTGTAGTCAGTAGAATGTCTGTTGGGGAACCATCAAAATAAAGTGATGACAGATATTAAACAGTCTACTAATATTCTACTGAGTTAGTTGACATGTAGTTGAAAAGTTACTTGTAGTGAGAATGTCTGTTACAGGGGTCCTTCAAAATAAAGTGTTGGCAGATTTTAAGTAGACAGTCTACTAATACTCTAATGAGAGTTAATTGACATGTAGTTGCAAAGTTACTTGTAGTCGGTAGAATGTCTGTTAAGGAGCATCAAAATAAAGTGTTAGCAGATATTAAACAGACAGTTTTCTAATACTCTAATGAGAGTTAGTTGACATGTAGTTGCAAAGTTACTTGTAGTCAGTAGAATGTCTGTTGGGGAACCATCAAAATAAAGTGATGACAGATATTAAACAGTCTACTAATATTCTACTGAGTTAGTTGACATGTAGTTGAAAAGTTACTTGTAGTCGGTAGAATGTCTGTTAAGGAGCATCAAAATAAAGTGTTAGCAGATATTAAACAGACAGTTTTCTAATACTCTAATGAGAGTTAGTTGACATGTAGTTGCAAAGTTACTTGTAGTCAGTAGAATGTCTGTTGGGGAACCATCAAAATAAAGTGATGACAGATATTAAACAGTCTACTAATATTCTACTGAGTTAGTTGACATGTAGTTGAAAAGTTACTTGTAGTGAGAATGTCTGTTACAGGGGTCCTTCAAAATAAAGTGTTGGCAGATTTTAAGTAGACAGTCTACTAATACTCTAATGAGAGTTAGTTGACATGTAGTTGCAAAGTTACTTGTAGTCGGTAGAATGTCTGTTAAGGAGCATCAAAATAAAGTGTTAGCAGATATTAAACAGACAGTTTTCTAATACTCTAATGAGAGTTAGTTGACATGTAGTTGCAAAGTTACTTGTAGTCAGTAGAATGTCTGTTGGGGAACCATCAAAATAAAGTGATGACAGATATTAAACAGTCTACTAATATTCTACTGAGTTAGTTGACATGTAGTTGAAAAGTTACTTGTAGTCGGTAGAATGTCTGTTAAGGAGCATCAAAATAAAGTGTTAGCAGATATTAAACAGAGAGTTTTCTAATACTCTAATGAGAGTTAGTTGACATGTAGTTGCAAAGTTACTTGTAGTCAGTAGAATGTCTGTTGGGGAACCATCAAAATAAAGTGATGACAGATATTAAACAGTCTACTAATATTCTACTGAGTTAGTTGACATGTAGTTGAAAAGTTACTTGTAGTGAGAATGTCTGTTACAGGGGTCCTTCAAAATAAAGTGTTGGCAGATTTTAAGCAGACAGTCTACTTATACTCTAATGAGAGTTAATTGACATGTAGTTGCAAAGTTACTTGTAGTCGGTAGAATGTCTGTTAAGGAGCATCAAAATAAAGTGTTAGCAGATATTAAACAGACAGTTTTCTAATACTCTAATGAGAGTTAGTTGACATGTAGTTGCAAAGTTACTTGTAGTCAGTAGAATGTCTGTTGGGGAACCATCAAAATAAAGTGATGACAGATATTAAACAGTCTACTAATATTCTACTGAGTTAGTTGACATGTAGTTGAAAAGTTACTTGTAGTCGGTAGAATGTCTGTTAAGGAGCATCAAAATAAAGTGTTAGCAGATATTAAACAGACAGTTTTCTAATACTCTAATGAGAGTTAGTTGACATGTAGTTGCAAAGTTACTTGTAGTCAGTAGAATGTCTGTTGGGGAACCATCAAAATAAAGTGATGACAGATATTAAACAGTCTACTAATATTCTACTGAGTTAGTTGACATGTAGTTGAAAAGTTACTTGTAGTGAGAATGTCTGTTACAGGGGTCCTTCAAAATAAAGTGTTGGCAGATTTTAAGTAGACAGTCTACTAATACTCTAATGAGAGTTAATTGACATGTAGTTGCAAAGTTACTTGTAGTCGGTAGAATGTCTGTTAAGGAGCATCAAAATAAAGTGTTAGCAGATATTAAACAGACAGTTTTCTAATACTCTAATGAGAGTTAGTTGACATGTAGTTGCAAAGTTACTTGTAGTCAGTAAAATGTCTAAAGTGGACCATCGAAATAAATTTTTCCTTTTTTTCTTACATGTACCTATCATTTCCTTTAGAAGACACTGATTCATCCAATGGGATTGTTTGGGTTCCTGTCACGATCACTGTGTGTGGTTTTTCAAGCGTCAACTGAGCAACACTTATTGACTTGCATTATATGGACTCACAGAGGATTATTTTCCTAAAAATCATTTTTTGTGTTTATCTGAAGAAAGATGGCATAAGGGTGAGTAAATGACGAGAGAATTTTTATTTTTGGGTGAACTATCCCTTCAAGTAAACAAAAATCTACCGTGGTAACCGTAGTTCCTGTTTTCAATAATATGTTTTCCTGTATTTTCTTGCCATTTTTATTTATAGTATAGAAATGATGCATTCGAATCACATAAACCTTGAATAAAAGTCAAAGTTGGAAAAAAGTCAAAAGCCAAAAGTTGGACTCCAACATACATTCGAGCATGTACTCCAAACACTAATCCGCAACTCCAACTTTTTTTATTTATAAAATGAACGTGGTTGTGAATAATAAAGCTGTTCTTCCATGCAGACAGCAAACAAGCCGTTTCTCAGTTGGTTTCATTACATAATTAAATGTACATCCGTCACACTAAAACTGGATTTAAACTGGACTATGTGGGTGGTCAGATGCACTTTTTAAACAAAACGCAGATTTAGTCAAACAAACATAAGGCAAAACTCCAGGCAGTCCCACAGCTGTGAGTGTGTCTTGTGAAATTGAAGTATGTTAGTGTGTCCGGTGCAGGAGGTCAGACGTCTGCCGTTTGTCATATGCTGTACAGATTTCAACCCACTCCAGATGATCAGAACCTAAAGGCATATAAACTGTACGAACACCTTAAAAATTACACTTCCATGACCATGAGCACTCACATTTTCTTTAGAAAACATACAAATATAGCTGCATTTGATGTTTTTTGTCATATTTTCATCAGTACGAGCACCACATCTCAAAGTGTCACAGCTAGGGTTCGCCATAGCTAACGCTAACAGAATTTTTAGCCAAGAAAAGCTGTGCTTCACCTCTTTCTGCCATCGTTAAGTCTGCAAAGTCTCATGTTTGTCAGGAAATCCATAACTGTATACAGAAGATGTCATTTGTAATAAAGGTTAAATGTTTTGATGTTTTTATCTTTTCTTCAAAATGTCTTATTTTATGTTCCTCAGAAGAAAGAAGACCTACAGGTTTGGAACGACGTGAGGGTGAGTAAATTATGACAGAATTCTCATTTTTAGGTGGACTATCGCTTTAATATTATTAATATTAATTTCAGTTTGATTAGATATTTCAACTGGAAAACAAGGACTTCGTAAGAAGCCATTATTGCATTGTACGGCACAATGTGTCACAGCATGTATGCTAACCGTTAACTCACAAGCTCTGAAAAAACAGAAGCTTTTGTAGAGAAAAGCTGAGCTTCATTTAGTTTCTGTCGCTGTTTGGTCAGTAAATCATTGTGTTTGCCAGGAAATCAATACTGTTAGCGACTGCTTACAGAAGATGTCAATTTTCTAACACTGGTGAAATGTTTCAGGTAACACATTAGTGGCTGAGAATCTTTGTTTATTTTTTGTTTGGCCTTTTTGCCATTTTATTAATAATATAGTAGAGAAAGGACAGGAAATGAGAGGGAAAAGTGGGAACAAAAGAAACGGCAAACGTCACGACTCGCCTGTATGAATACCACAGCCCATTGTTTCTAAGTGTGTGTGCGCACTAATGCTAATCATATCTTTTATTGTTGACATCGAACTCTACTTAGGGAGAAGCAAATTCACCCGCCACTTGGTGGAATTAAGTCAAAAAGGTCACAGATGTCAACATGGACAGGTTTGTGACATAACATCCTCTAAATAATCCTTGATAATGCTAATATTAATGAGATTAAAGGATTAGTTTCTCTTTTAAATAAAATTTTCCTGATAATTTACTCACCCCCATGTCATCCAAGATGTTCATGTCTTTCTTTCTTCAGTTGAAAAGAAATCAAGGTTTTTGATGAAAACTTTCCAGGATTGTTCTCCTTATAGTGGACTTCAATGGCCTCCAAACGGTTGAAGGTCAAAATTACAGTTTCAGTGCAGCTTCAAAGAGATTTAAACGATACCAGACGAGGAATAAGGGTCTTATCTAGCGAAACGATCGGTCATTTTCGAAAAAATTTAAATGTATATGCTTTATAAACAAATGATTGCCTTCCAAGTGCTTCCGCCAAAAACGGATAGGGAAGGTGTAGGACATACGTACGTTTTTTTCGAAAATGACCGATTGTTTCTCTAGATAAGACCCTTATTCCTCGTCTGGTATTGTGTAGAGCCCTTTGAAGCTGCACTGAAACTGTAATTTTGACCTTCAACAGTTTGGTGCCCATTGAAGTCCACTATAAGGAGAAAAATCCTGGAATGTTTTCATCAAAAACCTTAATTTCTTTTCGACTGAAGAAAGAAAGACATTAACATCTTGGATGACATGGGGGTGAGTAAATTATCAGGAAAATTTTATTTAAAAGTGAACTAATCCTTTAATGTTAATATTAATAATATTAAAGCGATATTCCACCAAAAAATGAAAATTCTGTCATCATTTACTCACCCTCATGTCATTTCAAACCTGACTTTCTTTTTTCTGTGGAACTTAAATTGATGGTTTCCAAACAGTTTTGGTGAACAAAAAATACAATGGAAGTCAATGGGAACTGAAATGGCAACATTCTTCAAAACATCTTCTTTTATGTTCCACAGAAGAAAGAAAGTCATACAGGTTTGGAACGACAATTTTGCCACTCGTTATCCAATGTAAACTCAAAGTCCTCAAGGCCAGTGAATGAAGCAAAGAAAAGCTGTCTGTAAATCGCTGTATTTCTTAAGAAACTGATAGCAGAAGAGAAATGTATTCCAGATTGTTTCGCCGTGAGATGCTAATATTCTTCCTCTCTCTTTCTTTTTGAAGCCCTGAGCTGTTTTTGAGATGTTTTCATCTCAGCGCGTCATGAATGTTTGCTACTACGCTGCACCGTAAGCTGTCATTACAATCTGTCCCCTGGTGTGGCAGCGGTGACCGCCGGTACACAAACCAACCGCTGACTCCACAACACAGAATAAAGAAACTCCACATTCAGCCGATAATGAGCATGACGCAGACGTCTTTAATTTAGGAACAATTCCGCTTTGGTTCCATTCCTGCGCAGTAGTTTCGCTCCATATGGAATGCATTAGCTTTGTTTCAGAAAGAATTGCATAACTGAAGAAAGGAAACATAAAGCGCAGGACTGCGAGAGCCAGAGCGGTTAAACATTGTGTATTAAGATGTAGAGTGGAGCGGCTGCACACAATGAAGTTATTCTGACAGCTGGACTAAAGCCACCACAAGACATTGATTCTGAACTTCAAATTCAATCTGTCCTCCATCTGTGATCTCTCTCTATCTCGCTCTCTTATCCTGTCCCTCTCTCTCTCTCTGATCTGAGAGCTATGTTCGCTGCATAAGATATCTGTCAATCTAACACCACTCATGTCCTGCTGCGTCTCAATCGCTGAAAGGAATATTCAGTGTTATTTTCAACTTTAGACCTTCAAAATGTCAACACTGCTGTTTTCAATAACAGAAAAAGCATATGTGACCTGCTTTGTCATTTTGAGTCACTTAGTTTTTGACAGAAAAATCAAAGTCAAAGTCAAACCATTGTGTAGATTTAATTATTTAAATATTGTCTGTGATAAAACCTTATTTTTTTTAGAAAATGGCCTCTAAAAACTTTATATATTTTGTCATTTTGCTTTTTAAGTAAATATATCTTAATGTAAAGGTGCCCTAGAATGTTTTTTCAAAAGATGTAATATAAGTCTAAGGTGTCCCCTGAATGTGTCTGAAGTTTCAGCTCAAAATACCCCATAGATTTTTTTAAATTAATTTTTTTAACTGCCTATTTTGGGGCATCATTAAATATGCGCCGATTCAGGCTGCGGCCCCTTTAAATCCTTGCGCTCCCCGCCCCCAGCTCGCAACTATAAAACAGTGCATAAACAAAGTTCACACAGCTAATATAACCCTCAAATGGATCTTTACAAAATGTTCGTCATGCGTACTGCATGCATGCTTCGGATCATGTGAGTACAGTATTTATTTGGATGTTTACATTTGATTCTGAATGAGTTTGATAGTGCTCCGTGGCTAAAGCTAACATTACACACTGTTGGAGAGATTTATAAAGAATGAAGTTGTGTTTATGAATTATACAGACTGCAAGTGTTTAAAAATGAAAATAGCGACAGTCTTGTTCTCCGTGAATACAGTAAGAAACGATGGTAACTTTAAACACATTTAACAGTACATTAGCAACATGCTAACGAAACATTTAGAAAGACAATTTACAAATATCACTAAAAATATCAAGATATCATGGATCATGTCAGTTATTATCGCTCCATCTGCCATTTTTCGCTATTGTCCTTGCTTGCTTACCTAGTCTGATGATTCAGCTGTGCACAGATCCAGACGTTAATACTGGCTGCCCTTGTCTAATGCCTTGAACATGGGCTGGCATATTAATGATCCCGACTGTTACGTAACAGTCGGTGTTATGTTGAGATTCGTCTTTTAAACAAATGAGATTTATATAAGAAGGAGGAAACAATGGTGTTTGAGACTCACTGTATGTCATTTCCATGTACTGAACTCTTGTTCAACTATGCCAAGGTAAATTCAATTTTCAATTCTAGGGCACCTTTAATGTAAGAATGTTTACTGAAAAGCAAGTCAAAAATACTGAGTAAGAATTTTTTTTTTTTTTTTGCAGCGTACAAGCTGTTTTATTGACGTTTATCACAGTATGATATGATCTTTCAATAAATCCTGTGATGTTCCTGCTATAACCTGTAGTGAAGATGCTAATCTCTCACACATTAAATTATTTCAACTATACGCAGATAAAACTGACACTATGGTGTCACAGAAATTGAGCTTGAAGTTGAAAATAATCCAGAAAGTTCTTCTGTTCTGGCTGAATAGCTTCTGAGTTAACCTGATCTCTGTTCTCAATGTAGCGTGCCTGGCGGCGCGGTGTAAATGCTTTATTTTGCGGGATAAATGGACTAGTTTATTCTGGCCCGCGGCAGCAGGGAAGCGCAAGTCAGAATTTCCATCAAGTCAGAATGGCAGTCATAAGAGCAATGTCTAACCGCTCTCTCAAACAACAGCACACTCATTCTACCGCCAGTCTTTCCCTGTTCATTCTTTCCACTAGAAGACCTCTGGGCCAATCCGCTAGATATCATAACGCACAGTAGTTTCGGGGGGCCCAATGGAAACAAAAAGGGCTTAGACGAGACATAAAAGAGAGTGGGAGAAAGAGAAATTGTTTCTTTGAGCCTCTAAAACACAGCGAGCATCAGACAGGCATGATCAAGGTCCGCCACAATAGCTGTTATTCTGTGAACGACTTGTAATTAAGATGCAGAAAATGCTATTTTACGCATGACTGTTCCTCAACGATATGGCAAAATGCTACGCAGGGATCCTGGTAGTCTCCGAGAAACCATTACACAAGGCTGTTCGCCCTTTTAATTAAAGCCAATGACAGCTCCTCTGATTCCAGTGCAGCTCTTTTATCGTGAGAAGAATTAACTCTCATTGCAGACACAAAGTACAAACAAACTAAACAAACAAGCCTGTAATTATGGCATCATTAGTTGTTCCCACCGTTTCCTCTACAAATGAGAAGAGTTTACCCAAAAAATGAAAATTCTGTCATCATCTGCTCACCCTCATGTCGTGACTTTCTTCCTCCTGTGAAACTCGCAGCCATTTCCAAGCTGCTCGAGTAAACATTGAAAACAAAAGACCAAGGGCTGTCAAGGTCCAAAAAAGACATAAAAGCTCCATAAAAGTGGTCTTTACAACTCTCACACAACATTTCAAGTCTTTTGAAGTCATCAGATATAGCTCTATGTGAGGAAATTTCAGTTATTTATTGATGCTCTCCAGTGCAGCTCTTAAATCTCATTTGCATATGGGCATTTTCATTCTTGTCACATCAGTATAGTTGAATATAGTATTATGCATCATGTGGACTGCTGTTATGGAGATTTTATGTCCTTTTTGGATAAAACATCTCATGTTCATCTCATCATCTCATCTTTGTGTTCCATGGAAGAAAGAAAGTCAGAGACATGACAGATTTTCTTTTGTTTTGTGTCAGTGTTGAGGTGCTAAAATGACAAAAACTGAAATAAAATAAATGAAAGCTATTTAGAAATATAAAGAACCCCAAAAACTAATAAAAAATTTGTATTGTTTCATTTAGCAAGCATGTAACAATCTCATTCATAGATGGAAAAGACCATTTACAGCCAATACAGACAGTTTACCATAGGAAATATGTTTTTTTTTTTTTTTTTTTTACTTTTTAACAGTTATAGCGCCATCTATAGTCCAATCTCCATAAAAGTTGGCATGTTTCTTTAGAATCATATACTGCATGTGCTCACCTATTTTCGTGAAGTTTTGAGTTTTTGTTTAGGATTTATAGGCTTTTGAGTGTATTTTGCCACGCCTATTTTATAAATTACCCATTTATAGCTACACAAAAGGGTAAAGTTCAACATTTTTTTTTTTTTTTGATAATTTTTGATCTAGAGAGTCCAGATAATTGTACTGCACTGGTTTGTTTACTATCGGGCCAAAAACCTAGGGCAAGTTCGCAAAAGTGTGCTTTTTACATAATAACAAATATTTAATGAACAATTTGATTGACAGAAGTAGTTCTTAAGGGAAAGTTGTTCAGCATGAGGAGATCTATCAAATGATATGAATATTGTGTGTATGTGTGAAACACCATGTGATTACAGGGATGTAAAACTCGTTAGCGCCACCTAGTGGCCGATTTCTTTTAAAATTCTTATAGACCTCTAGGACTATGAGTCAAACATGCCCACAGAGTTTTGTTCCTATCGGCCTCCATTAACCTTGTCTAATAGGTGCTCAAACTTCATTGGCCGATGGCAGTCATGTTTTCAAGATACTCCAATGTCCTCATAGACTATCATGCTCCCTTGGACCAAGACACTGCATGCCAATTTTCAAGTCAATTGGACTAACGGTTCCGTAGTTACAGCTGTTTTTTCATGTTATAGCGCCACCAAGTGTCCAATCACCGCAATTTTTTTTACTGTGACCAAAGATTGAGCTCATACATATGTGTACCAAGTTTAGTGAAAATATCTAATTTCGTTCAAGAGTTACAGCCATTTTAATAAATGTGGCTCCGCCCACTGAGAACGTTTTGGCACTACGTGCTTGCCTTGAACCCCTAATAATAAAAGTTAAAGGCACAATATGTAATTTTTCATATTCAGGGATTTATTAACATTACTGTAGTATGAAACAGGGTGGGGCTGAAAGCTGTTGGAGCAGAACGAGGCCGCTGGAGCAATTGCTAATGAGAGTTTCCATGGTTTCTACAAAATAAAACCTGAAATCAAGGGTAACGTGGGTAACAACAAAATATTAAACATTGTTCTAGTGGTTTTTGGATATTTTAATCCAAAAAATCTTACATATTGTGCCTTTAATTAAACTTAAAATCTAAAATAATAAAAGCTATTTCAAAATATTAATAAATACTATAATTGTATATGTGTTGGCACTCACGTCCTCCCAGGAGAAGGTGACAAGTCCGTCCTCCTCCTCCAGATACTTGATATCTCCATGCTGAGGTGCATCTTCCATAAAAAACTCGATGTTAATGGACCTGTAGTAGGGGTGTGTGATATTCAGAACCTCTTGGGTCAGCGCCACGGATCCACCCTCCCTCACGGTGAGGTTGACCACCTGGACGGGTATGATGCGTGGAACAATGTCCACCTGCACCTCCAGATCTTCTACGGTGGTGAAGCCATTACTGACGTCGGCTGTGAAGTGGTCCCGGCCCTGCAGGGAGGCGGAGACGTAAAGGATTCTACCCCGGTTTATGTCTTCCTGCGTGAAGGAATGAATGTAGTCCAGCACGGGTGATGCTGTGCCGTCCGAGTCATTGTTGAGTTTGACCACATGACCCAACCGTGGAAAGTCTTTGACGGAGTACACCATCTCTTTGGGCTGGATGTCTGTCTGCTCCACCTAAGAAGATGAAAAGAAGACCTTCAAACGAGTGCAGAACTTAGAAACTGCTTGCATATCCCTACAGATGGTCTTTTAATAATAATAATGCATAATATTTCATTCACAACATACTGTACACTCTTTTACAAATGTATTTAAAAGGAGTTCATTTACTCACTGTCATGTCATTCCAAATCCAAACTGTTAAAGAATTTGTATTTGCATACATTTAAATATGGTACATCAAGATTCATCACACCATGTCAATAATGTTAGGTCATGAAACAAATGACATCTAATATCACTGCTGCAACTTAACTTGACATATCTGAACGTATGGAAATGATATTCAAGAGCTATGTGTTGAAAAACATGGGGATGAGTAAAAGACTTTACATTTTTGGCTGAACTATCCCTTTAGGGTCAGCTTAAATCTTAGAGCAATATTAACATAATTTAAAAACACATAAAATGTTTTTATACATTTAATGGCTCTGAATGGTACATTGGAGAAAACTTGAGCTGATATCATATTTGAGATTTATGCCAACCCCACTATTTAACATGTGATAAATCCCAGAAATACCCAGAGAAAAAAGTAGCAAAGATATAAATCAATGTCAGGCACTCACAAATGTCCTAATGAATCTAAGTGGAGACTGTTTCCTCTATGGCAACACTTGGGTAATTACTGAAAGTACGCTCAGTGGAGCGTTAACAATATAGCATATCTAGAACCACTGTAGAGGCCTTTTTCTAAAACACATATTTTGCAAATAAATGCAAAACAGCTCCTGGATAGATTTATGAGCCTAGCTTTCAGGGATTTTGGGAGAAGTGTTCTTGCGGTTCTGGAACCTTCCACAACTGTAATACAACAGCTGTTGAACACAAATTATCATTAAGGACTGTTGGAGGACTTTGTAAACTGATCTTAATATTTATGCAATATGTGAGGTGTTTGTCATGTATTTTACAAGTGAAATTAATATGTTTCTTTTCTATTCTATTGCATTAATGTAAAAGACATACAGTACTTTGCTCTTTAAAATTGGCCAAACATTGAAATCACTGGCTTTTTGCCTTTGAATAAAAACTTGATATGAAATATGACTTTCATGGTCTCATTCCTGAAACACAAGTAGAGCAAATTTCCTTTTAATACATTCATAAAACCATTTATGTGTAAACTGTTGAGTTGAATTTGGTAACTGTACTTTTTTGCAGTAGTCAATAATTTATGAAATTTAAGTATTGAGAGAAAAAAACTGTGTTCAAAACTATTAGTGTTGTCAAAAATACTGAATTTGATACCAAGTCGGTACTGAAATTTTAAAAATGTGATGCTTTGAGCGCTGCTGAGCTGATTCGTAAACACTTCTGATTGGCCATTGTGTTGACGCACTCATCAGATATGTCTGTGATTGCCTTCAATGGTCAACGCTCGGGAGCATTTGAAAGCACATGAAAGTGTTTGAAAGCATTTTAAGAGTGGGAGCGGGAGCGTTTGAAAGCTGGCGTCTAACAGCGGCCTGCTTTCAAACACTCCCGTGTGTATCTGTGTAAGCGCGTAAGAGCGTCATTGATGTCTATTTACATTGATGTCTTTAATCTTTTTGAAGCGTTGATCATTGTAGCCAATCACAAACATATCTGATGAGCGTGTGAACACAATGACCAATCATACCCTGTTTCACTGTGGTAAGCCTAGAATAATGATTCAGATATTGAGCAGAAACGTGCAATTTTATGTTTAAACCACAGATGACAATAGAGATGTAAAATTTTAAGAACAGTTTTACACAGGTTTACACTTAAATCTCTTTATTTAGATTTGTACTTCAAACAAAGAAAATATCTTGTCAAAAAATAATTGCCAACAGTGTAAGAAAATTAATTCATATTTTTCCTAAATACGTTTAAGAAATGTAGCCTTACCTTCAGATGGGTTTGGTCAATAACAGAGTGCTCCCCTTCATATGCAATGACCACCTTGTTTGACACAATCTGCGGCTCTGACAGGTAACCTTGCTTGAATATCTTAATCTTGAAAGTGCCCTGTGTGGACCAACCCTTAGCTTGCACAGTGAAGGCAAATGAATCTTTTGAGCTAAGGCTCTGGTCGTTGTGTTCGTAGGAAACCACACCCTTAGTCAGGTCCTCTTGTGTAAATGTGGAAGATTCAATTCCACTGACTATAATCCTACCATCACTGGGAGCGGAAGTCACATCATAAATGATCTCAGCTGGACTTCTGATGTCCATGTTGGTCTCTGCACTTAACAGACTGGTGTTCAGCGTCTTGGTGCTACCGTGGTCCATGACCACCATGGTATTGTTGGCTATACGTAGATAAGGGTCACCTGCTTGCACCTGAAGTACAGTTGTGGCCTTGTGCAAACCATCAGATACTTGAAGTTGGAATCGCTCACGATCTGCCCCATGGTGGACAAACAAAACCTTCCTGTCCCTCAGGTCAGCCTGGGTAAAGCGGTAGAGAGGCTGTGTTGGGTCTACTGAGGAGACAATGTTTCCTGAAAGTATTCCCACTCTCGCATAAACTAGTTGGGTGTCATTAAAGTCAGAGTCATCGTCTTTGTACAGAATGTCATCGGTGGTTAATAAACGCTGGCCATTTCTGACAACATTAAAAGGTTTGTGAATTATCCTTTGAGGCTCATGTTCATTCCTGGACTGTATTGCAATGTTAAACACTCCCTTCAGTACCTCATGACCCTCATCTTGTCCACCATTGCCACCTCTTGAATCAAATGCCAGAAAGTTAAACTGGTCATAGCTTGTTTTTGATCCATCATGTTTGTAAATTAGCCTGTTCAAAGAAAGATCCTCATTGCTAAAGACCCGAATTGCACCCTCAAATCTTTGCTCACCGGGTGGAGAGTCTCTGATAAGACGACCATATTTAGGATCTTGTGTTATTCTGTACACAAAGTCTGTTGAAGTGGAGGTTTGAACCCAGAGATATTCTTTATTTATGATGTTTTCTTTACCTTCCAGCACAACAAGTCTCTCGTTGGTTAGGAAAGGAGCATCAGAATCAGCCTTGATTTTGATCGGAAAGGTGTATTCTCTGGAGTACTGGTCCTTTGCGAATACTTTGAACTGGAACTGATCCTCAGAGTCAACTGCTCTGCGGACACGAGGGCTGTAACTGATGAAACCATCCAAAATGTCTTGTTGGGTAAAGGTATCACCCTCAGACAAGTCTTTATTAAGCATCATCAAGACTCCCTGGGCTGGGCATTTCAGAATCACGTACTGGACAGTTCTTGAATCAGTTTGGCCTGTCCCCACAAAAGCTTGTAATTGCTCAGGCTTAATGACCTTTTGCTGCCCATCTTCAACTTCCAGAGGAACCATTTTAGCTATTCCCACAATGGCAGGTATGATCTTGATGATAAATCTGTTGTCTGGGAGAATGACCTGTCCGAGCTGTGCATTGAAGTGAATAAACTCGGTCTCTGTGCTGCTGTGATCGGCTGTGAGGTTGGGAATGTATTTCAGTCGGTTCTGCTCGAGATCAGACTGATGAAATAGTGTGACTCTTTTTGGTACCCCATTGTCTGATATCAACTGCAGTTCTCCAAATAGAAGTGGTTGAGTGATATTATAAACAACATCTCCAGTTTTTGGAGTTGCAGAAATGGCCAGATTTTGTATTCCAATAGGGGCACTGCTATCCCAAGTGATCATGAGGCCAGTATTTGTGACCAGACTAATCTGTGGCTGGGTGATGAGCAACTTAAATGTGCTTGACTGGCTAACCAAATCTCCATCTGAAACCTGCAGGGTAAGTCCTGTCACTTCTCCTCCCCTGTGAATGTAGTAGATATTTCCTTCTTTCAGTTGTCTACAGGTGAATTCTTGTAGACCTAATCCTGGCTGTTGAGCATTCTCCAGATATCCAGCAGAAGTAGGGTCCGAAGTGACTGTGACCTTGAGTTCATCACAACGATTATCCGAGTCTGAGATTTTGATGAGATTTGGACTTAAACGTGTGCGCCCATTAGCTGTGATTGAGATGTCACCTGCACTGAGCTGAGGGATGTCATTGACAGGGATGATCTCCACTGGTAGCACATATTGGTGTGCAACACTCAAGCACTCAGGGAGATTTGTTCCATGTGCAATGACCTCCAGTTGGATTTGATCTCCATACTTTTCATTGCCATCATGGAGATACTTGATTTTCTTGTTGACAACATCCAGAAGGGTAAACTTCTTTGAGTGTCTTGAGTTCATATCAATCTGTCCATACCAGGGCTTGTTTAGCAGAGTAAAGATGATCTGAGATTGACGAACACCTGCAGAGTTTAGGTTAAATGTTGGGTTTAGGTTTACAATGTCGACAAAGGCCTCTCCACCCTCAGAAACTAGCAGAGGAGTAATGTCCAGAAGTTTGGAAACATTGTGGAACATCTCTGGTAAGTCCTCTGTTGAGAAACAATGTCTTTCATCAGTATTGACATCAACGTATGTTATTCTTACTGGAGGCGAAGTTGTTGACTCCAAATCATCATCATAAGTGGAGTAATCGTATTCCCCTTCACATTTCACATGAATGTCTTTAGTTATCAGAGCGTCCTGCAGGCTTCTGCCTTTCTGATTCACCTTGATTTCTCCTAAACATCCAATAAAAGACTCAGTTGTGATCTCCTCCTCCACTCGAGTCAAAAAGTCATCTTGAAACACATCCTTCATCTTCCTTTGAATGCCTCCCAGGTACAGGTTCCCCACTAGATCCAGCTTTTCCGTCTCATTAAGAGGTTGTGAAACCAGTTGACTGTCCACATTTATCTGGAACTCATTAGGCTCAATCTGAATGGTTACCCTGTGCCACTGATCGTCATCCACTTTGACTTCCACATTGTCCAGCACATACATCCCACTTCCCAGGTCGATTACACCTTTCAAGAACCCTCCTGCCATTCCAACTGCAATGAAGTCTGCCTGGTGTCCTGGGTGGAAGAGCAACAAAGCATCCTCAATTGTCGTCTTCATAAGCATCTCCAGACTACGGGAGCCTGAGCTAGGTTTGGTCCAGGTAGGAAAAGAGATGAATGAGTCTGGGCTGATAAAGCTTGTGGTGTCTTCATCGCCTGCCTCAAACTCGCTGCTGCAGGTCTCTTTGGTGTCATAGCATAGTGGAGTCGCTGTAGCTAGAATATCAAACTCATAAGACTCAAATACAACATTGCTCATGCACCCACGCAGGGAGGGCACAGCTGTGCTCAGGTACTCCACTTCCAGGTCTCTCACGCCTCCAAGGAACACGCCCTGGTCAATGTTCAGGTCCTCATCTGTACCCTCCATTGGGATGAAGGTTGTGTACAGGTTGTCCACAACCATAGTGAGTTTGGAGTCTTTCAGAATGAGAGACACATAATGGTCCAGAAGGTTACTGAGTTGGAGACCCATGGAGGAGGCCAGAACCTTTTCTCCGGATCCCATGTCAATCCTAGCCTGTAAAGAGACACACAGAAACAAATGATTAAACAGCAAAAGTGGCTGTTAAAAATAAGAAGTAAGTGACTTTTATTACAAGTTGCTGCCATGATGTTAGGGTCTTCAACCCTGCTCCTGGGGACCCACTGTCTTGCAGAGTTTAGTTCCAACCCTAATCAAACACACTTGAAGTATCTAATCCTGCTCTTCAAGATTGCTCAAAAACACAGCAGATGTGTTAAAGCAGGTTGGAAATAAAGTTTGCAGGATAGTGGGTCCCCAGGAGCAAGGATGAAGACCTCTCTGTTAGGGTGTTGTGAGTGGTTAGCAGTGCACTGTTGTGCAGTTTCTAAGCTGTGTTTGTAGTACATTGCTATGCAATTGTAAGATATTCTGATTTGTTTCTAGGGGTATCATTTAAAGTAACATTCATGTCTGTATCACAAATGTGCCAGAGGAATTGCACGCTTAAAAGGTTAATACTTGTCCTTGTTAGGAATAGGGTTTGTTCAAGGGTTTGGGGTTTCTTTGCTCCACAAGCACCACCTGTAAATCTTATCCTAATATTTTATGCAATTTTGCATCTCAGGTACATTTATCTTGTTTAGACATTTTACTACAAAACAAGACAAAGGTACTGACTATGACAATGATTTTTCACAGTGCATTATACATGCATCCAATTGTGAAATTTGATACAGGCTTTGCTGGATCAGCCATTTCAAACACTGTGTAGGCACTTACACTGAAAATATCACAGATCTCATTTCAGATCTGCAGCCTCCAAAGATGAAAAAAGTAAATCTGAATGAATTGAATATGTCAGTAGAAATGCGTTTTTAATGACAAATCCTGCCACCGATGAAATGGTCTTGGTACCGTTTCATATAGCAGCATAATGCAGGCAGTTTGAGCGTCTGTGTTTATCTGTGCGGAGCGGGAGCCATTTTCTAGGGAGGCGACAGATGAAGAATAAATATCTCAGAGCAAACCAGTAACTCATTCTAGCTGTGGAAGCTTTTTCCATGTGTTGAGCTGAAAAACTGTGACGATCCTGTCATAGTGGAGCTGGAAGCGAATGTGAGTCATCCCTCTCACCACAAACCAAACGGCTGCTTCTCAAAAACTCACAAGAGATTTTCTCAGTGTGTGGCTCATTCTGGGGGCCTGAAATCTTGAAGGGCCATGAGAAAATACTGGAGTTTGTATTTATTTGTGTAGTCAGTATGGGTTTATAATCTGCAGTTTGAAGAATTGCAACCTGTGCTTTCTGATTTTGCCCAATCTGATCTCTGTCTTTAGTGCATAAATAGTAATTTACAATCCATAAACAATTTAACACATAAAGAGCATTCAGACTGACAGTGAATTACAGCAACAAAGCTACTAGAAGTCATCTAATGTTAATGAGTTGACTTTAGGTCACATGCACGGTAGTTGCTGATCGAAAAGTTTATAATGTACCCTTGAAGGATTTGAACCCAAAATGTATCTCACCTGTAATCTGCCATTGTAGAGCTCCAACGAGAGGTAATCTCTGTGTCCCGCTGCCAGTAGGAGCAGGCCGCTTCGTCTGCCTGTTTTAAATTGGAGCGATACTTGAAAACTTGACAGGTCCTGAATGGCATCTATTCGACAGTAGCTGTCCCCAAAATAGGAAGCTGCAAACACAGAAGGAGAAAGATTTTTTTTATATATTAGAAATATTTTAATGATGACATGCACCATTAACGTGTGAATGTGGAAGTGGGAAGGCACACAGCAGATGGAGGTTTGAACTGAAAACTTTTCCAGCTGTCTTGTCAGCTGTTGTGTAGAAAAGACAGTGTTCTGGAGAGATCCAGCTTCGGCCCCATGAGAATGTTTATATAACTTCTTTGCTGCAGGATTCCCAGAGCTTAGTGTAGTAATGTTCAGCTGTATGTTAATGTAGGCTAGCCACCTGCCTTGGACTGCAAATTAGATTTTTTTCTCAATTGCTTTCACTTCATTATTAAATCATACACACATCACTCCTGGGCCGTATGTCAAGGAGATCCCCATTCCGCTGAAGAGGTTTTCAGGGGCCAAATAAACAGTATCTACACAACGGTTACATTATATGGCCAGACTCATTGGGAAACCCCTCCATGGAATTATGGAACAGATCCAGAAATGGAACATTCTCACAGGAACTATGGTCAGACGTCTTGGTAGAGGGTCAGGAGTCAATTTATGACTCATTTATTCCCTTTTTCCAGATCATTTAATTTTTTTTTCCCTCTCCTTGATAAAAATGTACCATGATTACATTAGTAATATACTATTGTTACACAACAAAAACATCACATATTAACTTATTATGGTTCTAAAGAAAGTAGTAGCAAGTACTGATCAAATTTACAATGGTAAATTTCTGCCCATGATAAATTAAGGTTAAAAATACTTCAGAAACATCACAATGATTCATTCATTTGCATTTAAGGGTTAGTTCACCCAAAAATGAAAATTATCCCATGATTTACTGGGATAGGTGTATATGACCATCTTCTTTCAGACGAACACAATTGGAGATATATTTAAAAATATCCTTGCTCTTCCAAGCTTTATTATGGTAGTGAATGGAGATAATAAAAGTAATCCATACGGCTTCAGTGGGTTAATAAAGGCCTTCTGAAGCAAAGTGATGGGTTTTTGTAAGAAAAATATCCATATTTAAAACTTTATAAATTCAAATAACTAGCTTCCGGTGGAGGACCGTATGCATACTGCGCAAGTTGACTTACGCCACAAGAGTAACCCTCTGACGCGATGTATGACGCAGGATGTTGGAGTATCACAAGCTTAGACGTCTCTCGTGGTTCAAACAAAAGGGGCTGAGCAACAAACTCAAGCTCCTCTTCTCTTATATCAAAATCCTCCAACATTTCTCTTTAAAAATTCTGGTTTTAGTCTTCTAATTTGTGACCGGTGTTTTGTTTTGCTCTATCCTCTGCGCTTCCGCGTTCGTCATTGCACCATGCGTCGTGTCAGAGGTTATTCTTCCACCGCAAATCAAATCGTACGGCCTTCTGCTGAAAGGTGCCCTAGAATTAAAAATTGAATTTATCTTGGCATAGTTGAATACATGGAAAAGACATACAGTGAGTCTCAAACACCATTGTTTTCTCCTTCTTATGTAAATCTCATTTGTTTAAAAGACCTCCGACGAACAGGAGAATCTCAACATAACACCGACTGTTACGTAACAGTCGGGATCATTAATATGTACGCCCCCAATATTTGCATATGCCAGCCCATGTTCAAGGCATTAGACAAGGGCAGAACATCTGGATGTGCACAACTGAATCATCAGACTAGGTAAGCAAGCAAGGACAATAGCGAAAAATGGCAGATGGAGCAATAATAACTGACATGATCCATGATATCATCATATTTTTAGTGATATTTGTAAATTGTCTTTCTAAATGTTTCGTTAGCATGCTGCTAATGTACTGTTAAATGTGGTTAAAGTTACCATCGTTTATTACTATATTCAAGGAGACAAGACTGTCGTTATTTTCATTATTAAACACTTGCAGTCTGTATAATTCATAAACACAACTTCATTCTTTATAAATCTCTCCAACAGTGTGTAATGTTAGCTTTAGCCATGGAGCACTATCAAACTCATTCAGAATCAAATGTAAACATCCAAATAAATACCATACTTACGCGATTAGACATGTTGCATGACGAACACTTTGTAAAGATCCATTTTGAGGGTTATATTAGCTGTGTGAACTTTGTTTATGCTGTTTAAGGCAAGCGCGAGCTCCGTGGACGGGGAGCGTGAGATTTAAAGGGGCCGCAGCCTAAATTGGCTCATATTTAATGATGCCCCAAAATAGGCAGTTAAAAAAATGTATTAAAAAAAAATCTATGGGGTATTTTGAGCTGAAACTTCACAGACACATTCAGGGGACACCTTAGACTTATATTACATCTTTTAAAAAGACGTTCTACGGCACCTTGAAAGCTAGTTATTATAGTTAATAAAGTTTTAAATATGGATATTTTTCTTTAAAAAACCCATCGCTTCACTTCAGAAAGCCTTTATTAACCCCCTGGAGCCATATGGATTATATTTATGATGGATGGATGCATTTTTTTTTACTTCAAATTCTGCCCCCCTTCACAACCATTATAAAGCTTGGAGGAGCAAGGATATTTTTAAATATATATCTCAGATTGTGTTTGTTTGAAAGAAGATAGTCATATACACCTAAGGTGGCTTGAGGGTGAGTAAAAAAAAAAAAAAGTAACCCTTTAAAGGAATAGTTCACTCAAAAATAAAAACAATCTGTCAACATTTACTCACACTTGTTGAATGAATCATATGATCAGGTTCACAAACTAGTCTGAATGATTCATTCAGGTATCTGATTCTTGAGTTCACTCACTCTTTTACTTGAACTCAATTATAATAACACAGCTCAAATAACAGCTCTTAGGCAAGAAAGATTACCAGTAAATAGTGACTTAAATTTCAATTTGTTCCTAACACAAAGCTATTGACACTTGGAAAACAATCATCTGGATGGAAAGTCTGGGTACTGGAATGACATGAACATTTTTTAAAGTAAATTAGCCTACTTATTTATCCTAATAAATATCCTTAGAGTAGGCAGCATCTGAAATCATTCAGCAAAATTTACTATCATTAGCTAAAAGCTAACTCCTAAGTCATGGCAACCAGCCCAGTTGTGTTTCTGTTTGTTCCTCTGTACTCATGCACAAAGGAAATAAAATGATTTGAGAGAATACTCAGCATAAATAATGTTACAGTGAGCTGAATGTGCAGAAAACAATGGGAGTAAACAATTTTAATGTGCCAAAACATCTATTTTATGAACAAAGACCCTCTTTAGAGTAATTGAAACACTCATTTGCACTCCGAGTGAGTGATGCATCAAAAGCATCAGAGATCTTCACAGTTCAGCGAAAGGTTCTCACAGATACGCCCAATATACATTCAGTCAATGCACTCCAAAAAAACAAACACATAAATCTCACCGAAAGAGCCAAACACAACGGGAGGCAGAGCAAAACACTGAGGCTTATATGATCTCTCATACAATAATCTATAATGCTGAAAAGGTTGTAACATTTAGATCTGAGCCAGCCAAAGACTGTCCACACAGATCTGAGACCCTCAGATAGCATATAAAGCAGAGAAAACCCAAAGAGGCGAGATGAATTTTAATGAAGCTACATTTATCTGAAGCCTGTTAGTCTGATTTAGTTTATATCAGTGCTCAACAACCTTTGAAACACACTAGAGATATGCAAGGGCCAGAGAGAGAATAGATGGAATTAGCTGGGAATATTTCCCTCAGCTTTACGATCATGAGATCTGTTTTTGTTGGAATATTCACGGCGCACACGGGAAGCAGAATGGGCAACTGGAGCCCGAGGACTCTGAGGTTCAATTCGCCGTCGGTGCGCACTGAGCATGCTCAGACCAGGAAAGACACAAGGGCCACAGTGAGCCCCGCCAGCATGTATGAATCTGGAACTCATTACAGCTCTTTGAGGGGATTCTAAATGGGACACATGTGTTGAAGACCCCCAACCATTCCAGGATCCAACATGCACCATACATTTAACCAAGACTCAGCTCTCGTCTTTATAGGCCAGTCACGTCTCATTGCGTGCTAAAAACACAGGCGGCAGGCTTTTGTTTGTGAATGAGCATCATTATTCTGTTGGTTAGTTGATTACAATACTCCATCAGTTTAATGCAAACGGCACATCTGTCTTTACACACCAGTTATTTTAAAGAGGGGAACACTGTTTGAAAAGAAAACCCAGAGTGGAAAAATGGAGAGTGATGGCAGATTTAGACCTAAACATGGAATCTGTGTGTGCCAAAGTGGAATTACAAAATCTAATTGGCATTGGTGGAATAATAAATCCACTTAAAACCAACATGAAATCAAATTTACTGTATTAATACACGTTCCTTGGACTTTTGTCTTCATTAAAATCAATAACTTGCTTCGCCTTTAAAACGTATTTTCCGCTCATGTGATGAATCCCTCTTACATTTCAATCCCTTAACCTCCAAACCTTCTGTGCAATGCCCACTTTGATGAATATTGTTGAATATTCTTTTTCATTCTGGAATATCTCCGATTATGGAAGTAAAATGTGTTCATGCATTTCAAATTGTCCTTTAAGGGCTACATTCCAAACTGCATGCTTCAACTATGGCCTAAAAGTACATACTTCATCGGTGATGGCAAGTATGTAGCAAGTCAGAATGCTAGTATTGGACATACTACGACTAGAAAAAAATGTTATTCACACAATCATCAGTTACACATTGTTAAACAAGCTAACTCCACTTCTATAGAGTGCAACAGTTGGGTTCCGGAAGTAAAAATTCCATTAAAGGATTAGTTCACCTTAAAATGAAAATTAGCCTCTCAAGCCATCCTAGGTGTATATGACGTTCTTCATTCTGATGAACACAATTGGAGATATATTAATAAATATCCTGATGCATCCAAGCTTTATAATGGGAGTGAACGGGATCACGAGTATGAAGCTGAAGAAAGTGCCTCCATCCATCATAAATGTACTTTACACGGCTCCGGGGGCTTAATGAAGGCCTTCTGAAGTGAAGAGATGCATTTGGGTAAGTGTTACACTTATTTTTCATAAGTTAAATACGAAAGGCGGTCTGCAAAGCTAGTTATTTTACTTTATAACTTGTTAAATATGGATATTTTTCTTACACAAATGCATTGCTTCACTTCAGAAGGCCTTCATTAACCCCCTGGAGCCATGTGGAGTACGTTTATGATGGATCGATGCACTTTCTTGAACTTCATACTAGTTGGTCCCGTTCACTGCCATTATAAAGCTTGGATGTGTCAGGATATCTACTAATATAACTCTGATTGTGTTCGTCAGAAGAAGAACGTCATATACACCATGGATGGCTTGAGGGTGAGTAATTCTTGGCGTAATTTTCATTTTAAAGTGAACTAATCCTTTAATTTTCTCCATAGGGGATGGATTTTTAACTATAACTTATAAGACCATTTGAAGCCATCAACCCACATTATTTTAAAGGTGCCCTAGAACTTTTTTTTAAAAGATGTAATATAAGTCTAAGGTGTCCCCTGAATGTGTCTGTGAAGTTTCAGCTCAAAATACCCCATAGATTTTTTTTAATTAATTTTTCTAACTGCCTATTTTGGGGCATCATTAGAAATGAGCCGATTCAGGGTGTGTGGCCCTTTAAATCTCGTGCTCCACGCCCCAAGAGCTCGCGCTTGCTTTAAACAACATAAAAAAAGTTCAAACAGCTAATATAACCCTCAAAATGGATCTTTACAAAGTGTTCGTCATGCAGTATGTCTAATCGCGTAAGTACAGTGTTTATTTTGATGTTTACTTCTGATTTTGAATGAGTTTGAGGCTGTTCTCCGTGGCTAACGGCTAATGCTACACTGTTGGAGAGACTTATAAAGAATGAAGTTGTGTTTATGAATTATACAGACTGCAAGTGTTTAAAAATGAAAATAGCAACGGCTCTTGTCTCCGTGAATACAGTAAGAAACGATGGTAACTTTAACCACATTTAACAGTACATTAGCAACATGCTAACGAAACATTTAGAAAGACAATTTACAAATATCACTAAAAATATCATGATATCATGAATCATGTCAGTTATTATCGCTCCATCTGCCATTTTTCGCTGTTGTTCTTGTTTGCTTACCTAGTCTGTTGATTCAGCTGTGCACAGATCCAGACGTTCTGCCCTTGTGTAATGCCTCAATCATGGGCTGGCATATGCAAATATTGGGGTCATACATATTAATGATCCCGACTGTTACGTAACAGTCTGTGTTATGTTGAGATTCGCCTGTTCTTCGGAGGTCTTTTAAACAAATGAGATTTATATAAGAAGGAGGAAACAATGGAGTTTGAGACTCACTGTATGTCATTTCCATGTACTGAACTCTTGTTATTTAACTATGCTGAGGTAAATTCAATTTTTGAATCTAGGGCACCTTTAACTTCTATTTTAAATAATAATTTTCAACAGTGGAATTCCTGGTGAAAAACTACATTACCCATGATCCTGCAGAGTAATCTACCAATCAGAGAGTCGTGAATCAAACTTCAAATATTTTTATGCATAATATGCATAAATGTAAAATACAGTGTTTCTATATATTTTAAATCAATATATTTCTCCATTATTTTTAATTCAATATGAGTTCTTCATGAGCCATAAAGCCATTAAGTACTCAGTCTTGTATCTGTGTCTTTTTGTCATATTTTCGAATCATTTTTTGCTTAAAATCAAAGTTTGTAATGTTGAGATTCACATTGTAGCTGGTTGGTTCGGTTCATGGCTCATAACTTGTAAATGAAGACATTTTAAAAATCCTTATGGGAAAAAGCTGTTGGTAATATTAACCAATAAGCATGCTTGGATGCACACAAAAGTGCACTGGAAATAATATTAACACACTATGATTTGCGATGCACTCAACCTAATCTTGCATACTATGTAGCACAGACAGTAAGTGATTTGGGATGCAGTTCTGCTTTTTAAGTCACACTAGCTTAATCATATGATGCTCCTTGCTCTCGCATCCTTCGCCCTGGGAAACTGTGTGTTTGTGCATGTGTATGTCCCTGGACGTCTGCCAGGGCAGATGGCGCTGTCGTGAGGGCCGCTGCAGTCTGTATTTTTAGTGCTCAAAGGGAACTGAGTGGGTCTCTGTCTCCCCATCCTGTGAATGAATCAGACGCACCCTAGTTCCTCAAAACCCTGTCAGACATCCGGAACATTCACACGGAAGCAGAAACAACTGAAACCAGCGGAAGCAACCTGCTGTTTAATCGGCCAAACACGAGATGTGTAGAGGAACCAGACTAAAATAATCCATAATGAAGCATTTTTTCATTTTTTTTAATCACAGTTCTACTGTGTCTAGACCAAACCTCTCTGAAGGTGACCTTAACTCTCTTGCTCATTTGCCTCGAGAATGATTTGTTGTCCACGGCTGCAGTCATGGGGAATAAACGGATCTCTCCGCAGATGAGCTCTGCGCCAGTAAAACGGGCCTGGACTCGATCCAGTCTCTGCACCATACACCTGCTCTTATAATATGACCGTCTGAACTTTCACCTGAGCTTTCGTCCACAAATTACATTTACACAACTCCCCCCAAAAAAGAATACGGTCACTTCTGAAGAAAATGAGTCACTGAACCAGTTCTGTTTGCATTCCGCCTGCACTATTCGAACAAACACAAATAATTAATCTAAAATATCAATTTTTAAAAGCACATCTGAAAACATGGCAAACATCTTTTCATGTGTGATCTCCATGGTAACAACGAGTGACCGTTATGTTTCCTAAAACAAACCGCTGAGCTGCCGGTAAGATTAAACATAGTAAATAGCGGTTTTGCTGATGATTTGTTCCTCTGGTTATGTAGTGGCTGTGTGTGTGTGTGTGTGTGTGTGTGTGAGAGAGAGGGATGGTTGTAATTACATCAATCTTAAAGCTGTGTTTTACTGGAGTCTCTCTATATAGACTCTCAGCTATTTGTGGGGATCTGTTGCTATGGCAGATCAAAAACAGCCTCTGCGTTGATCAAAGCCTGTCAAGATATTATTTTACAAGAAAATAAGGATGATGACACATCAGTAAATATGTAGGCCTATCATTTTTTTCTCCCTCAAAAAGCCTATACCCTATATGAAAAATAACAATGCTTCATAACTTGTTCTGAGCAACACATCCTTCAAGAAATAGTAAAAAACATGACAAAAAAACATTTATCCTTTCATGCATGTTTTCATTTAAGCTAAAATCATAAAAAGTATGTCAAGATATATTTGAATATACACGAATATGAGATTTGAGTGTTATTGCTGAAGGGGATGTGCAATATGTTATATTTTATGTCCACTAGAGGTCGCTAGAGGCCTATTCAAAACAAAGACGTAGCTTGATGAGATTGAGCGCAAAATCTTTGGACATGTGGTCTTCACCTCAACGGATGGTGCAAAAGAATAGGGATTGGACTCGGGAAGAGATCATGTTCATGGATGCGATTATTAACGTTATTGTAGTATGAAGCAGAGCAGGAGCGAGTGTTGTGGAGCTGAACGAGGAGCTGGAGCGATTGCGCAACACACGCCTCACAAGCAGCGGGACTTTTTTTATGACACAGTCGCCGGTGCTGCTTCCGCTTTTCAGGTCATGAGTATGAGGTAACGCAGCTCTGTTTATCATATTAGATACATTTGAGTGTGTTGAAAATTATGTTATAATGTTACTCTGTGTGTTCACTCAACAAACACACCGTTGTTGTGTGTGTCTCTTTAAATGCAAATGAGCTGCTGCTCGCGGTCCGCTTTCCAGAAGAGGGCGGAGCTTTAACAGCTCGCAATTTGGTTGCTCAACAACAACAATGCTGGAGAATCTCACAAACTTTGAGCGTCATAACTTTGCAGATGTTGTTTATGCTCAAACAACAACATTACACACTAACTAAAGTTAAAAAAGTAAAATCATAATCAAGGACCCCTTTAATTGTTTTATTACTGAACAAATCAGCTTTTGAACGAATCAGCATTTGAACGGATCGGTTGAGTGAATGATTCAATAATTCACACATAGGCTGTGCCTAAAATCACCCCCTATACCCTCATTCACTAGTGGTCTGCTAGAGGTCGCTAGAGGCCTATTCAAAACAAAGGCGTAGCTTGATGAGATTGAGCGCAAAATCTTGGGACATGTGGTCTTCACCTCAATGGACGGTGGAATAGAATTCGGATAGGACTCGGGAAGAGATCATGTTCATGGATGCGATTATTAACGTTACTGTAGTATGAAGCAGAGCAGGAGCGAGTGTTGTGGAGCTGAACGAGGCCGCTGGAGCGATTGCGCAACACACGCCTCACAAGCAGCGGGACTTTTATTATGACACAGTCGCCGGCGCCGCTTCCGCTTTTCAGGTCATGAGTATGAGGTAACGCAGCTCTGTTTATCATATTAGATACATTTGAGTGTGTTGAAAATTATGTTATAACGTTACTCTGTGCGTAACACACCGTTTTTGTGTGTGTCTCTTTAAATGCAAATGAGCTGCTGCTCACGGTCCGCTTTCCAGAAGAGGGCGGAGCTTTAACAGCTCGCAATTTGGTTGCTCAACAACAACAAAGCTGGAGAATCTCACAAACTTTGAGCATTGAACTTTGAGCGTCGTAACTTTGCAGATGTTGTTTATGCTCAAACAACAACATTACACACTAACTAAAGTTAAAAAAGTAAAATCATAATCAAGGACCCCTTTAATTGTTTTATTACTGAACAAATCAGCTTTTGAACGAATTAGCATTTGAACGGATCGGTTGAGTGAATGATTCAATAATTCACACATAGGCTGTGCCTAAAATCACCCCCTATACCCTCATTCACTAGTGGTCAGCTAGAGGTCGCTAGAGGCCTATTCAAAACAAAGGCGTAGCTTGATGAGATTGAGTGCAAAATCTTGGGACATGTGGTCTTCACCTCAATGGACGGTGGAATAGAATGGGGATAGGACTCGGGAAGAGATCATGTTCATGGATGCGATTATTAACGTTATTGTAGTATGAAGCAGAGCAGGAGCGAGTGTTGTGGAGCTGAACGAGGCCGTTGGAGCGATTGCGCAACACACACCTCACAAGCAGCGGGACTTTTATTATGACACAGTTGCCGGCGCCGCTTCCGCTTTTCAGGTCATGAGTATGAGGTGACGCAGCTCTGTTTATCATATTAGATACATTTGAATGTGTTGAAAATGATGTTATAATGTTACTCTGTGCGTAACACACCGTTTTTGTGTGTGTCTCTTTAAATGCAAATGAGCTGCTGCTCACGGTCCGCTTTCCAGAAGAGGGCGGAGCTTTAACAGCTCGCAATTTGGTTGCTCAACAACAACAAAGCTTGAGAATCTCACGAACTTTGAGCATTGAACTTTGAGCGTCGTAACTTTGCAGATGTTGTTTATGCTCAAACAACAACATTACACACTAACTAAAGTTAAAAAAGTAAAATCATAATCAAGGACCCCTTTAATTGTTTTATTACTGAACAAATCAGCTTTTGAACGAATCAGCATTTGAACGGATCGGTTGAGTGAATGATTCAATAATTCACACATAGGCTGTGCCTAAAATAACCCCCTATACCCTCATTCACTATTCCCTACATTAATATATCCACTAATGTAGTCCACTTGAAGGAGTGAATGAATTCGGACACTGAGCACGCCAGAAGGGCTGAAATTTTGTAGTCACATTGGAGCAGCAGTTTGGAAAATGACTGGATGGATGATTCACCTGTGGCAACATCTTCTGGTCGAGAAGCGGGACTTCATTTGGAGCGTGACTCTCACAGTGCATTATGGGTATTCTCTAGAATAGTCGTTGAGCGTACACAAAGTCCCTTTAAGACAAGTCATTTCACTCGGCGGCCATCTTTGAAACGCCTCTCGGGCATCCTGGGCATCATGCAATCTCTTTGAATGGGGAAACATCAAATTCTCCAAAACTGTTCGCCAACCTTACGATTAAATTTCATATTTGAAATCACCAATGAAATCTAACAACAACCGGCTCATAAATTTAGTTTCTAAACGCTCGAATCATGACAAAAAAACTGCATTTTTCAGGCTGGATCAAGCTAATGCGCATGCGCAGACCTAAATGCGCGTCTCTTCGGAGGCACACGTCTGACTGTTTCTATAGAAACCGGTGATTCTAACGGCCGCTGAAGTGACGCGATGACTTTACCAGTCGCCGATTGGCTCTTATTTAGAAGGCGGGACTTATTCCGCCATATTGCGCGTTACACTTTCTCCCATTTAAAACAATACGAGTGACATGTCTTGTGTTATTCTATAGTCTTTGGCGTACATCAGTTGTACACTCATTATTGCAGTGCATTGTGGGATTGAATGAGTGCACTTGATAATGTCCACAATGGTTTCGAACACCACTACAAATGACTGTCCCCTCAAAGGGTATTGGGGGCGATTTTGGACACAACCATACATAACAACCATAGTCAGTAGTTTCGTTCTTGAATGAATCGGTTGAGTAAATGATTCATTCTTAAAGACAGTTGCTTGTTGCCACCTAGTGGCTTAATGATGTAACCTGCAGAAAATGCACTAATTAATCTCCACCAATAATACAAGAGCATACTAGCATATTACTCTTAGTATTCTTGCATTTATTTAGTGTATGTCAGTAGTATATGTCTACAGTATATATTCCATAAATATTATTAAACAAATCTAGTTTTCCATGATTTGGCCCCTTTAAACTTAGTAGTTTTTCTTACAGAGGATTTGAAGTTATAAAAGTGCTGTTTGGATGCTATCAGAGATTATTCCATGAGCTGAGCTGAAGATGTTTCTCAGGGGTAACGTCAGACAAAAGCTGTTTTACAGAACCCTGAGCACATGTAACTGAACTCAAATGTATTGTTGACCCACAGAGGTTCGACTCTATTCCCTTCCCTCACATTTCACTCAGATATCGCTCCTCTTTTCTCTCAAACGCACGCTCAGGGGGAATTACTGCACCGTTTCCACATCACGCTGCTGAAACTGATATTAATTAAACCATCTCAACCTTTAAATACAAACAGCGTGCACACATTCTCACACATATGAGAGCCAGCCATGCATGAGAAATCACCACTCTGTGCTTAAACATGAAGCGTAATTGCAGATGTGCCTAAAATACACTGAACGCAAACAGAGGAGAGACAAAAGTGATTATAAGAGGCTGAGAAGAGTCTTCTGTGTCTTTCATGCTAAACAAGAATTACCTTGTTCTTACAAAATTAAACAGTTTGAAAACTGAGGAAATACTCTTAACGTTCACAATCGATCCGTAAGAAGTTACATTAACTTGATCCTATTGAGTATTTAAAGGGGTGTTTGATTATGATTACTCTTTTTTTTAACTTTAATTAGTGCGTAATGTTGCTGTTTGAGCTTAAACAACATGCTCAAAGGGGGATATTTTCTTTTACAGAAATCACTGTTTAAGCACTACAACAAATGGCTGCTAGGGACTACAACAAACCCCACCCCCGAGAACACAGAACAAATGGGGTGAGGTCATGTTGGGCTGCTTTAGAGAAGAGGAAGAGTTGTTGTAGTGTTATTGCAGTCATTTTACGCCGGACTGCTTCACAAACGAGGGTCAATTCAAGGCTGGATTTGCACAAAAGATTAACATGACAGCACATGCTAGTCGATGAGTTGAATCAACTCCACAGCAACTATATAAATTTATCCACTAACCATTCAGAAACGTCCAGATTCATTCTAAAAGTCTCTCCATCAGTGCTGACTCCAGTTTGAACAATGTAAGGCTGAACACCGTTACTGACAATCCTCATTTTGGCTGCGTGAGATTCTCCAGCTTTGTTGTTGTTGAGGTGTTAAAGCTCCGCCCTCTTCTGGAAAGGGGGCGGGGAGCAGCAGCTCATTTGCATTTAAAGGGACACACACAAAAACGGCGTGTTTTTGCTCACACGCAAATAGGGGCAAATTTGACAAGCTATAATAAACGATATGTGGGGTATTTTGAGCTGAAACTTCACAGACACATTCTGGGGACACCAGAGACTTGTGAAAAGGGGCATTATAGGTCCCCTTTAACAACTTGGTGGTGGTGTTATTACTCATTTCACATGTGAAAAGTTCATAACAGAGGTCTTTTACATGTATATTTACATATTTAGTCTGTTTAATTCATTCTAACGGTAGGTGAGAGTAAGAAAAGTGGTCATGAGAGCTAAATTACAGGCATTTTTGGTGCAAGAAAGCTATAATAAGTGGACTCAAGTGGCCTTGATGATGCCATCAAAATAAAAGCAGAGACATTACATTTTGATGAAAGTTTTCATTTTTCTAATCACAAGCACTGATGAATCTCGCATAATAAGACCAAGAAGAACGTCTTAAAACAGAAATGCATTTGTGTGCTAGAAACCATGCATGTTTGATCCTAAAGGTCAGAGCTCTGGATTCTGCTGCTGAACAGGAAGTGGGGGAAGGTAAAAGGTACGAGGGGTACATAAGCATTTGGAGGGAAAAACTCCTCACAATTCAATTCCAAATTTTTTCTTCTCTCACTCTGCTCAGTGAATAAAACGACCCAGAAAATGTGTCTTAATGCACAGACGTCATAAACGACTGTTATTGCGCTCCACAGGAGCTGAGGCCCGTGTTTGGTTTGCAGTAGCTCATGTCCAGAGAACGAGGGAACAAGCTGAATTATTTTCCCTAGCGTACACGTAGCACTTTCAGATGCTCCCAGCAGAATATTTAGAAGCTGACGTTAGATTCACCGCAGCAGTGCGAGAAAATGCCCCGTTGGCATGATGTCACCTGCATGCAAAAGGGAGATACTGGCTGCGTCTGAAATCACATACTCTCTTGAGTAGGTACTTATTTTGAATAGGCAATTACTTCACAACTGTGAAAAAAAGTACTAGTGTGAATGTGTGTAGTATGATAGTAATTTGAACATACTAGATTTGACATGTTGTCACTGTCATGTCATGCCATTCACAAATCCTCTCACGTGGCCTCATGGGATAGAAAAGTGTCCATCAAATGCACACTTCAAAATCTCACCAGAAGTAGTAGGTCATCAGAGTCATTTTTGCCTACTCTTATACTTCTTATATATATACTTCTTTCGTCACATAGTGTTTTTCGCCTACTATATAGTAAGGATGTGATTTCAGATGCAAATCTCACAGTCTGTGAATGGAGTTCTTGAACTCTTTTTGGCCGGATGCTTCTTTCTGACCTTAAAATATGACCTTTGACTCCTGGCCTGCCACAGTGTCGAGAAACAGTCCCATGGGAGCAAACCTCACAAACTTCCTTTGACTCAAGTTCTGCAGCTTTCAGACCGAGCATGAGTTGAGTGACAATGTATTTTCCTTGCAAAAGAGAACAATCACAATGCATTTAACATCCATTATGACAACTATTTCCAAGAATATAATCATTAAGATTGTGAAAAGTATGCTAAGGCAGCTTAAAGCAATTTCTATATACTTAAGTATATACACATACACCCAGTTTCACAGACAAGGCTTAAGCTAGTCCCAGACTAAAATGCATGTTTTAGCTGTTTTAACTGAAAGCAACTTACACTGACATATCTTGTTTTGTCTAAAGATGCACTCCAGTAATGTTTTTTTTCTACGTTTATAAAAGCTACTTAAATATCCTAATTGAACTAAGGCCTAATCCTGGCTTAATCTAAGCCTGTCTTTGAAACCAGGCCTTAGTGTGATTTAAACAAATCCCTAATCCTAAATATTAAAATTAGGGCACATTACCCATCCCGTTGTGCTGCAGACATGCGTTAGCTCAAATTGTGATGCTTGTTGAGGAGAAGTTTGCTACTGCTTTTCTTAGTTATCTTTCTTTTTCTTAAGGTGGACTGGCAAAAAATAAACCTACTTTTGTTTTTTCACAAAGTTGATTAATATTATTGTCCATCTTCAAGTGGCCTTGTGTGAAAAGTCGTTTCGGAGATGGAGAAGATTATTATTATTATTATTTGATTGAAGATTATGAAAGCACTTTTTTTTTTCTTTTAAAAAGACATGCACTGCTGATTTGCACACAAAATAAAACCAGAAACCTTGATTAAGGAAATAAATAGTACTGATTTCGATTTCATGATGCCTTTAAAGGAGCTGTGCTTGAACACAGATGTGTTACATAACCATTGTGTAAATATTGACTCTCGATGTATATCGTCATGTGGGG